>PVKP010009576.1:0-67773 GCA_004027715.1 Plecturocebus donacophilus
GTCCCTCCCCTATTTTCCCCCAACATATACCAAAAGCTACAGAAGAAAGGTCGGCAGAGCTGGCAAGAGAGACTTAGGTATAGCAAGCCCTGTCTAGAAACTGTCTTTGTACCTACAGATCCAAGACTTTTCTCCTGACCCCCAAAACTCCAGGCAGGCACAAGAATCAGAAAAAGGAACCCAGTTACAGCAAGTGGCCTAGTCCAGGAAACCTTTTTGGTCCCCAGGGGCCAAGACTCTACTCCTTTGCTCACAGTCACTGATAGTCAGGGAGGGCACTGGCAAAAGAGAGCCCCCACACCATCTCCCATTGAGAAACACCTGGTGGCCCAGCCTGGGGAACCTCCGTTTTGCCCCACTGGGGCAGCACCATCGGGGGCTGGAAAGGGCCCCATCATCAACCAGATAAACCAAGTAGATCAAAATAAAACTACAAAAACTCTAAAAATTAAACTTTCGGCTTGATGTGGTGGCTCATGCCTGTAATCCTAGCATTTTGGGAGGCCAGGGCATGTATTACTTGAAGTCAGGAGTTCGAGACCAGCCTGGCCAACATGGTAAAACCCTGTTTCTACTAAACAACACAAAAATTAGCTGGGCGTGGTGACACACTCCTGTAGTCCCAGCTACTTGCGAGGCTGAGGCAGTAGAATCACTTGGAACCAAGAGGTAGAGGCTGCAGTGAGCCAAGACTGTTCCACCGCACTCCAGCCTGGGTAAAAAAGTGAGACTCTGTCACAAACAAACAAAACTTCCATTGAAAAAAAAGCTTACAGATAATTAGGCCAAGATCTGTACACAAAGTTTGAACTGGGTGACTGTGTGCTAAAATAAAATAAATAGAATCCATAATCTCTTAACATAAGAGGCAAAATGTCTAGTATATATTGAAAATTATCTATCATAGCAATAATCAATAAAATTGCAAACTGAATGAGGAAATACAACTGACACCAATACCACATTGGAATTATCTGACAAGGATGCTAAAGCAGAAATCATAAAATACTTCAACAGTCTACTACAAACTATCTTGAAATAAATTAAAAAATGGAAATTCTCAGAAAAAAATAGAAGTTACAGAAAATAATTAAAAAAGTCACAGAACTGAAAACTGCAATTAAAAAAATCAAAACCTTCTGAATGGGCTAGGCAGTAGAGTGGAGGATAGAATCAGTGAAGTTGAGCACACATCCACCCAATCTGAACAAAAAGAGAAAACAGACTGGAAATAAAATATTAATAGAGCCTTAGGAGTCTGTACATTGAAAACAAAAGAGCTAATATTTTATCCTTGGCATCTCAGAAGGAGAGGAGACAGAGAGTGATGCTGAATGATTGTTCAAAGGAATAGTTGTTGAAAATTTTTAAAATATGGCAAAGACATAAAACTACAAAACTACAGATCTAAGAAACAGAGTAACCTTAAACAAGATCAACAACAACAACAACAACAACAAAAATCACACACCAAAATATAGCTTAAGTACATGTTTGAAAGTTAAATACAAAGAAAAAACACTGAATGCAACCAGAGAGAGAGATAGAATGCATGACCTACAGGGAAACATAGATTCACAGTAGATTTCTTGTCTGAAACCATGCATGCCAGAAAGAAGTGGCAAAACATGTTATAAAGTGATGAAAGAAAGGAACTGTCAATTGTGAATTCTATACCCAGTGAAACTATACTTCAGGAATAAAAGGAAAATGGAGACATTCTCAGATAAAGGAAAATAGAAATAATAAAAATCTGGCACTGACAATTCTACGCTGAAATTTTATAACTAAAAGGGGCCCTTCAAACTAAAATTACAAAAAATGAAAAAAAAAAAAGAATTTGGGGGCAATAGGAAGGAAAAACGAATGATAGAAAGAGCATAAATATGGGCCCTCAAAATAGACCATTCTTTTCAACTGTTCTTTGAACAATCATTCAGCATTGCTGTCTTTCTCCCCTCCTCCTGATATTTCAGTGATAAAATATCAGCTCTTCTGTTTTTGACCCCCAGAACCCTAAGGCTCTGTTCATGTTTTGTTTTGTTTTTTGCCTTTTTCCTCTTCTGTTCAGATTAAATGGATCTGTGAACAATTCAGTGATTCTAGCCTCCACTCTAATGTTTAGCTCATTAAGCAGAAATATAAACACCTTTGGTGATTGAAATAAAAATTACAACATCATCTGATACTCAAGACAATGGTATTTAAAAGTGGGAAAGAAAATAACAATGAAAGTGAGGTTTCTATCATTCATTTTAAGTGGTAAATATTAATACTAGTAGCTTGCTGTAAGCAGTAGATAGATCATTGTGATATGTATGTATATATGACATATACACTATATGTATATATACATTAACACATAAACATTTGAGTTTATATATATACATATACGAATATGTATAGTGTGTATATAGCATATATACTATGTAGTATATATAGTAAATTTAGTTTATTTTAGTGTATATCTATACATATAGTATACATACACACTATATATAGTGTGTATATATAGTGAATATATATTAGTACACACCTATCAAAATGTTAACATAGAAAATAGTGACAACACTAATTCTGAGGAGGATGCAGGGAAACTGGCTGACTCATACTTTGTTGATGGGAATGTAAAATGGTACAGCCATTCTGGAAAATAGTTTGGCAGTTCTTATAAAACCAAACATATAATTACTGTATAACCCAGGGAATGCACTCTTGGATATTTATCACAGTGAAATAAACTTATGTTTACACAAAAATCTGTACCTGAATATTCATAGCAACTCTATTTATAATTGCCCCAAACTGGAAAAAACCTAGATATTATTCAATGGATGAATGGTTAAACAAATTATGGTATTACATACTATAAACTACTGCTGAGCAGTAAAAGAAACAAAGTATTGATAAAAAAAAAAAAAAGCTGGATGAATTTTCCAGGGAATTAGGTTGAATTTAAAAAGTGAATCCCAACAGGTTATATACTGCATTATTCCATTTATACAACATTTCTGAAAAGAAAATAATTTAGAAATAGAGGGCAGATTAGTGGGGGCCAAGGGTAGGAGTTGTTGATATGAAGGGTTGGGAAGCAGGTAGGTGTAGTTATAAACAACACAAGAATCTTTGTGGGGTTGAAATTGTTCAGTGTCTTTACTGTAGTGGTATGGCAGGTGCACAAATCCACACGTGGTAAAATTGTATGTAACTTAATACACACACACACACACACACACAGACATACACACACAGAGTATAAGTAAAACTTGGGAAATCTGAATAAGATTGGTGGATCGAGTCAATGTTAATATCCTTGTGTTGATGTCACACTAGAGTTTCGCAAAATGTTGCCACTGGAAGAAACTGGGCAAAGTATGTGACATTATCTTTGTATCATTTCCCACAACTTGTGTGAATCTACAATTATCTCAATAAAAACTTTAATTAAAATAGATTTTCTTTTTCAAAAAACATAGGTTATTAGAAAATTCCCAAAGCAGGATTGCAAATATCAGCACGGCAGGCATTTTGTCTGCCTGGAACCTTGAAACATCGTGGGGATACAGTGTGATGAGATAGGTGAGAAGGTGATGTTAGAGGTTGGGATCAGAACGGTAAATGAAGGCCTGGTGACAAAAACTCCTGTATGTTCTGGGAAAGACACTGGATATTATTTAGTAGGCATCGTATAGCCAATGGAGGGCTCCACGCTGGGACAGGAGAGGGATGGAAGCAGGTGGAGGGACTCTTTTTATGTAGATAATTATCTTGGTATTGTGGAAAGGAAACAAACACAAAATTAAAAGACACCTTGATTTTCTAACTGTAAGTCCTTGGGCAAGAAATTTAATCTGTTTTATGCTTTGTTTTCTTAGCTGTCAATTGAGTTAGAACATCCCCCACCCCCAATTATTTTATAGAGTTTGTGTGAGAGTCAAGGACCATCATGTGTACAAATATCCTCTGTCAACTGCAGAATGTATTTCTCATCTAATGAATGAATGCTGTCACATTGACACATTTCCATGCTTCAATTAAGATTCTATTATAGGCTGGACATGGTGGCTCATGTCTGTAATCCCAGCACTTTGGGAGGCCAAGGCAGGTGGATCACGAGGTCAGGAGTTCAAGACCAGCAAGTTCAAGACCAGCCTGGCCAACATGGTGAAACCCCATCTCTACCAAAAATACAAAAATTAGCTGGGTGTGGTGGCACATGCCTGTAATTCCAGCTACTCGGGAAGCTGAGACAAGAGAGTTGCTTGAACCCTGTCAGGAGGAAGAGGTTGCAGTGAGTAAGATCACGCCACTGCACTCCAGCCTGGGCGACAGAGCAAGACTCACTCACAGAAAAAATAAAAAGACTCTATTTTTGTATGTCAGATCTGACATCATACATAACACGGTCTTTAATAAATGATTTCAATTATCTAATGCATTAAATGGTTTCACTTAATTTTTTTAAAAAGTGTACAATGTCAGTACACAGCCAGTTTTGTTTCTCTCTTGTGACACTGGCATATGCAAGAAAACATTTGAGTTTAAAGAAAATTAAAAGAATTCATCATGCCTCTCCCTTTTGGCTGCAAAAGTTTCTGTACTCCAATTTTTCACTGTGCTGCACTGAAGTTTCACAAGACTTGCCCCATCACAGCAAATGTATGTTGCTTATTTCCACACATAACAGATTATGCTTTCATTAACATCCCAGCTGCTGCATTTCTCTTCCAGCTTTTTAACTTCTGTAAATTCACATCTTTACATGTTCTCATTATATGGATTAAGTCTCACAAAGCAACAGACATGCAATTTGTTTTTAAAATTTCAAAGCAATTTTAATGTGGACAAAGCCATATCTAAGACAATCACATTGGGAAGTTTGTTTCCTATGCTTTATTATCTACAAAGACTTTTTTTTCCCTTAATGCAATAGCATCACTATTCTCATCTCGCCATCTTTGTTCATTTCCACTCCTCCATATCCCCTTTCTGTAAAATTAGGACTTTTCATTTGATGCTCATTTCCTTGGAAATCTGAGCTACTCTTTCCTGTGGATGACCCTCAATTCTGTATACTCAGATCTGGCCTTTTTCCTAGATGTTAATTAGACCTTTCTAACAACTTCTGCCAGGCGTTTCTGCCATCTTTATATCAAATGTACCAGAAAGACCTCATATTACACACAACACTCTGTTCTTTTCCCATCTTCCAAATTAGCTTCTGTCCTTTAAGTGATCAATGCCACCTAGAGCTTCTGCTCCACCAAACCGGAGATACCAGAATTATCCTGGCATCCTTCTGCCTGTTATCATCATTTCCAATCAGTCATTGAAGTCCTCTTAATTTGCCCATCAGACAATTTCCCCAGAAATTTGTTCTTGATCATTGTTGTTACATTTTAGTAAAGCTACTATTACCATACATCTGAAGGGCTACATTTGCTTCCCAACTCTTCCAACTTCTTATCTTTGCCATGCTAAAATGTTTCCAATGCCTGCCACTCTGATGTTCAAAATGTCATGGGTCTTTATTGCTTGTACCATAAATTAAAAATTCTTCGACTGGCTGTGATAGATTGAATTTGCTGTTTCCTATTCTTCACTTCCCATAATAGGAATATACGTTCCAGCCTTTGCAGTACCTCTTCATGTCAGCAGAGTATATACTTGTCCTTTGCAATGATGTTGAACTTAACCATGTGACTTGTGGGGCCTGAGGGAAGGGGAGTGGGCATGATGCAAATGGAGGTCTGTCTGCTTGCAAGGCTTTCCTTTCTGTGGCCTACCATAAGAAAGGCGTGTCCCCGGCAGTCCTTATCCTATTGTGGAGTGAAGACCTGTAAGTGACGCTAAGCCCAAGCCACAGTCTGAGACAGAGCTGTTGGTGCTGACCCAAACACTCATGAGTGAGAACAAAAATGAATTCCCTGTTGTAAACCTCTGGGATTAGGAAGTTGTTGGTTACACAGAATTACTACAGTGATAATAAATGACTGTCCTGACATTCAAGGACTCAAAGGCTCTTTCTCATCTTTTAAACACTCCCATATGTGAATACTTAAAGCTGGTAAATTGGTCTCTGTAACATGTCCCCTTCACATTTTTTGACCATTTTCCTCACCCTTTGCTCTTTCACTTGTTCTTCAAGTTCCAATATCTTTCTTCTTCCATCATTTCTGTTGCGGTGACCACAACTCCCAGGGACATTTCGCTTCTTTAAACTACTTAGTGTTCACATCTCTTATTTCACAACTTGAACTTTGTCTGATATTGCTAGTTCTCTAGGAGCATATATCAGACCACATTAGTTCCCTTTTCAAAGTCTCCCTAGAGATCCCTCTGCCCTCGGGATGGGGAACAGGCTTCTTACTAGAACCTGCACAGTGCCAGCCTCATTTATTGCTGTCTCTCTACTTATGAGCTCTGCTCTAGCCATATTGAGCAATTTTCATTTCCTGGAACACATTCTACTATCTTCACTTTTGGACCTTTGTGCATTTTGTTCCTTACACTTGAATCACTTTTTCCACTACCTCTGTCTTCTCAACACACACTTGAATCCAGACAGTTACCATAGTATACCAGGTATTACACTGCAAAGCCTTTCTTCCTCTCCATAGCTAGATCATGTCCCTTGTCTCAGTCAAGATGGGTTGCTCTGTGCTGCAGATACAGATCAGAACCCAGAGCCTTGGAGGCTTTACCATCAAAACAGCATTTCTCTCACTTATGTTCAACAAGTCAATTTCAGGGAGGATGGGGAGGTTCTACTTCACTCGCACAGTCACCGACAGGTTGAGGGAGCTCTGCCACGTTGGAGTTGCACCAGCTAGAACCTATGATCCTACTCTTCTTCTTCTCTAGACCACAGCCCCAACTAGCTCCAAGGCCCCAACTTCAAGGCCAGGGAGGCTTGGAAGCTTAGTGGGTCTCATAGAACATTTGGAGATCACTAGCCATCTTCGCCACATGCTTCTCAGAGGTGCTTCTATGAATGTCCAGGTCTTATCCTTTATCACACATAATGTCATGGCATCTTCTTATCTTGTCTGTGTCTGTATGAACTTAAAGATCTCGAGGGAAGACACTGTACCTTATTTCATGTCATCTTTTCAGGAGCAAATTCAGGACCTGATCCATAAGAACTGGTAGAGAATCATCTGTTGAATAGATGCTGAATGTTTGTGCCTCTCTGCTCTCCAACAAGATGTCATGCTCCTTGATGACAAGAGCCACCTCTGATCTCCCACATCCAGTCAACATCTTCCAGAAAATAGACCATCAATATGCATTTGCAGCATGTATTGTGAGTGCTTAACTTAATTTTCCAACAGCTGATTATGTGTGGTCACTCTCCTTTACATAGATATTTCTTTAGCTCATATTTTAATGCCTTTCCTATCATTCTACATTGGATATGTGGAAAAGTTTCTACATTGGATACATTCTACATTGGATACAACAAAAGTTTCCCTTTCCACTGTGGTGCTAGAGCTTATGAGGATGATGCTAGAGCGTGTAGAAGAAAGAAATATATGCATGTGGAAAGATCCCTAAGCATCAAGATAAATATCAGGGGTGGCATTTTGTTTTCTCTGCTCAGCCCCATACCCTTTTATCCCATTCTTCCCCTTTCTTGCTTGGGAAAACCTCTACATAAAATAGCAAAGACTGAGAAGTCATTAGAAAAATATGCTTCTTCGTAGAAACCAAGATGACGCTACCTGGACCTCAAGGCCCTCGGATGACAGAGACTCAGCTGTCTGTGGTCCAGACCTCCTTTCTTAGGTGAATGTCTCATTAACCTTGAGCTTCAGTTTTCATTTCTGAAGATGAGCCCAGGAGAAGCTGTGGTGCCTCCTTGAGACCCATCCTTTTCTGGATTATGGTATTGCTTCCTGCAGGAAGACCCCTCTCTTGTTGGCATGGTCCTGATGTGGACAATGCTAATGCAGCGGGGCTGGAGGTCCTGGAATTGACCCTTTGCCTCAGCTGAGTCTCTGTTATCCGAGGGCCTTGAGGTCCAGGTAGCGTCATCTTGGTTTCTATGAAGAAGCATATTTTTCTAATGACTTCTCAGTCTTTGCTATTTTTTGTAGAGGTTTTCCCAAGCAAGAAAGGGGAAGAATGGGATAAAAGGGTATGGGGCTGAGCAGAGAGAACAAAATGCCACCCCTGATATTTATCTTGATGCTCAGGGATCTTTCCACATGCATATATTTCTTTCTTCTGCACGCTCTAGCATCATCCTCATAAGCTCTAGCACCACAGTGGAAAGGGAAACTTTTCTTATGTGCTTCCCACAAAGAGCAACATGGCATACTAGAGACAGTATGAGCTTTGAAATTAGACAGACACTGGTCCAAAACTGTCTCTACTGCTTTGTTTCTGAACTTAGACAAGTTGTTTAACCTCCCTGAGCTCCCAGTTTCCTGATCATTACATAAGGATAAGGAGAGGATTGAGTGAAACAACATAGAGATGCAAATGTTAGGTTGGTACAACAGTAATTTCAGTTTTCACCATTACTTTGAAATCAACCTAATAAAACATGTCAGGCATACAATAAGCATCAACCACTGTTCATTCAGCAAGTGAATGAATGTGCTTCTGAGCTACCTGCAATCCCTATGGAAGATACTGATAAGATATTGTGCTCCTGAATGTCTCTCTCTTGCTTGTAGAAACTGACAACGAGCTGCTTTATATACTTCTAAGGCAACATGTTGTTTGGTATTACATGATTTGCTGAGTTTCTTGAATGTATTCTCTTGGAAGATTTTCATTTGTGGGAAAGAGAAATGCAATTCATTTTGTATTTGAAAACTCTGACAACAAAATGTGAGGAAAATCAGAAAGAGCATTTTTTGTTTTTCTCATATTTTAAATAAGCTTCTGAGAAATTAGATCTTGCTTTCTAGGAAGAAGCATATTTTTCTAATGACTCCTCAGTCTTTGCTATTCTGTGTGGAGGTTTTCTCAGGCAAGGAAGGGGGAGTGTGGAATGAAAGAGGGTGGGGCTGAGCAGAGAGAACAAAATACAATCCCTGATATTTATCTTCCTGCTTAGGGATCTTTGCACGTGCATATATTTCCTTCTTTTGCCCTCTCTATGCAGATAACTGCCCCAGCCTGATGGATGTCACAAAGCAATCTGCTTCTTTTGCTTTCTCTCCCCCTAGAGATGTGTGGTTCCACCTTAATATATTCAAGGGAAGTCTTTGCTGCATCTGGATTGGCATTTGTAATTACACACTGGGAAAATATAACGAAAGGGGAGAGTATAACTTTTCTTCCCAGATTATGCAAAAGAGTTTAATGTGTTCATGTGCTCAGATACCCATACACAAGGAGCAACAGATTAAGCTCTGCTTGACTTCTTCTGTATAATAATCACATTCTATGGACTTTAAAAAATGTGCCATATTTTGTTGTGTACTGCACAGAACCTGTGCAGTACAAAAACAAATCAATAGCTTTTTATACATTATGCAATCTAATAGCCAGATCACTGTATGGGCAGATAATTTTATCTTCCTAAATATATATTCTGTCATCATATTCTTTAAGTTATTTGGGAGAAAACAAGAACGGCTCATCTACAATAACTAGGATTACTCCAGTAAGTAACAGGCAGACCACAAATATAAAGTATCAAAAGAATTTTTCCATCTTTCAGGGATTTTTTTTGCCTAATAATATGTACCTGACGTCTCTACTGATTAAAACAAAACGAAATGGATTGAAACCTTAGCACAAGAAGCTTAAATGAGATAAAAATAGGACTTTCAAAATTGAAGATCGTCACTGTATAAAGATTTATTATTTTTGCAATCCTTGTTCCCTTATATAGATAAAACTATTCTTCACCTTTTCTTAGGGAAACCATTCCTTGCCCACTTTTAACTCATGTGATTAAATGTTAACCATTTCCCTCCATATTAGGGTGGGTCCAGATTGGCTTAAGCCAATTGTAATATACCATTCCCCGGACCACAGTGATTGACTTGGGACTAGCACATGGCCTAATTCTGGCCAGTGAGCATCATACCCAGAACCTATACTTGACTATTGTGGGGCATGCAGTGCTTTTATGTCACTGGTTGGGAAACTGACAGGAGGTAAGGTCTGGAGCTGCAGCATCTACTTTGAGACCAGGAGGAAAGAGCCTGGGTGAGAAAGAGATTACATGGGGAAAGCAGAGCTGATCTCAAAGACAAAAAGAACAGATTCTTGAGAAATCATTTGAGCCACCGTCTGCAGTTGAGTTTAGATACACTGTTAGCCCTGGAACTTCCTGGTTCATAAGTCAAGGCATTTCCGTTTTACTCAAGGAGTATTCAAATTTCTGCCACTGGCAATTTGGATGACTTCTCTTCTGAAAAATTAATTTTTAATTATTATGGTTATAGAATAGGAGCATATATTTATGGGGTGCATACGATTGAGCTAGGCATCAAGAGGACTAGTGCTGGCCCTTTGCATTAGGGAGTGGGGACCCATAGTTTGATGGGCAGACTTTTATCTTTGATGAAAGATGATCATCAAAGTGATGGCTTGTTTGATTTGGACTAACTGGCATTCCAAGGTCTCTCTCCATGCAATATTTTGAAGCTGTTTTTCTTCTGCTGAGTATTTAATTGCAGTTTTAGATTTTAGTAATTCTCTCAACATGTTTTCTAGTTTATGTTTTCTCTTTTTTTGTTTAAGCAAATTCTGGCCACTGATTACCAATATTAACCAAAACATATTTTCACTTAAAATCTTATCCAAGCATCAAGTGAAAGGGGAGATTTCATTTCAACAGCTTCGACCATATTGTCTTTTTTATCTTCTCCTTTCCACATCCAAGTTTCCCTGCCAAATTTAATAATCGGCTTTGTGACTATGTTGTAAATCTTCTTTAATGTTCTTTATTATAATAAATTTCAATCGCTTAGCTTCAGGATTCATTCCCCTCCTGGGCTAATGAGATTTTCCAGGTATTTAAAATGATTCACCTGCTTGACTAGTTTATTATCCACCACTCTATATTTTCCCACCCTTCCCAAAGAGCCATAGCTCTTTATAGATATTGCCACATTTATATTCAGGCTATTTTAAAAGTTGTCATGGTTGAAATTTCTCTGTTAGTTGTTTCCAGGGTTCACACAATGCTGTAGCATTGGCAGATAAATCTGTGAGTAATTCAAGGCCAATTTTTGAATCATTCATTTAATAATCCTTTCCCTCAACCTCAAAATGCACCTGCTTTCTTTCTTTCTCTCTCTCTCCACTCCCCCAACACATTTATTATTCCTGTTCCACGATTAAAAAATAGGTTTCTTAGACAACTGCTCACTCCTCTCCTTCCTGTGCTTGGAAACTCTAATGTTTCTCTTTTTACTTATCATAGAACTTGCAGTCTGTGAATGGGCCAGATGGGATCTAGAAATGCCATTTTTTTCCATCTCTCTGCCTCTATGCAAATCATGACTTAAATAAATCCAAAAAGAAGCCAACTCCTACCTTCTTTAAAAGGCCTCCAACAAAATCTTCCTTGGGGAATTATTTCTGTTGTTTTATGACACTTTCATTTTCTGTTGGCTCTTCTATCTCCCTCCACTAAAGAGAACACTTTCCTCTCCTGACTTCTATGTCCTGTACCCCTCTGTCCATTTCTCAGCTCTATTTTTGGCTCCATGTCTTTGGTCGAGTTCTGAAATGTAGGAGCATCCTTCAAGAGCCCACTATATCTCAGTATGGAGTACCACACCCAAATTTTCTTCTTTCTATTGAATATACCTGCCAAGGTATTTCATGAGCAACCTCAACTCAATATGTTCAAAGAAGAATCCATTAAGTTTCTACTCTCCTTGCCCCTTAAAACTAAGTTTGTCCTCCTGTGTTTTTGCTTTAGTCAGTGGTTCCACCTTCATCCTAATTGTTCTGGCTGGACACTCGGGGATATCTTTGACACCTCTACACCTCTACTTCCCCACACCACCTCCTATGAGGTATAATATGTGCCAGGTAGTGTCTTTTCCTCCAGTATTCTACCTTTAGCTTAACCTCACCTAGGCCAGGTGCTCCAATGGCTGCTTGACAGGTTCCAGTGCTTCTAACTATTTGCTCCTGCAATTCATTCTCCATATTGTTGCCACAATGATCTGCCTAAAACAAAGATTATATAATATTGGTTTTCTGCTCAAAAGCCATAAATAACTCCCCATTGCCATATACTGAAATCAAACTTCTTGGCATGGCATTCAAGGCCATCTATATTTTGGCTTCAAGTTAATGTGGTGCACATTCTGCACTACAGGATTCTGATCTTCACTGCTACATAGTTTGCTGCAGACATTAAGAACTCAGACATGAATGACATCATGTAGATCTGGATTCTGATTTTAGCTCAGCTACTTAGTGTCTAACTTGGGCAAATCTCATAGTTTCTCTAAGCCTCGGTTTCATAAATGAAGATAATAACTGCCTTCTAGAGTTGTTGTAAGGACTAAACCAGATGATGTTTCTAAAGAAATAGCACAATAGCTGAAACTTATCCAGCACTCAGCAGGTGATCATTGCTGTTACCATGATTGCTGTTGTTACTCTTGTGCAGCAGTATAATAATAATAAATTGTTATCAACTTGGCCTCTGAAGTCAGCAGGCCAGCTTACCTCTTCCTGGCTATGCAGCTCCTGGAAAGTCACTTAACCTCTCTTTGCTTCATCTGTGAAATGGAGAAAATAATCATAGCTACCCAATATGATTATTTGAAAGAATTAAATTGATCAATACACAGCAGCATTTGGGCCATGGCAAAGCACTGCAAAAATGGTAGTCTTAATGTTGTCATT
The DNA here is from genome assembly GCA_004027715.1 of Plecturocebus donacophilus. Lineage (NCBI taxonomy): Eukaryota > Metazoa > Chordata > Mammalia > Primates > Pitheciidae > Plecturocebus > Plecturocebus donacophilus. Next base: position 12,841 of record PVKP010009576.1, read on the forward strand.
TTCAAAACAGTCATGCAGGGAGACATCTATGCTTTTGTCCATGCTGCTTTGTGACATAGGAGCCCACTCGTTCCTATCTGTCTTAGCATGAGTTCTTAGCTCTCTTTGTACCATGAATCTACCTGGCATCTGGTAGAGTCTATTCACATCCTCTCAGAATAAAACTTTTAAATCCACAATTAAAAATTCACAATTTTACAAAGAAAACAAAAGAAAACCTAAAATAACTAAACTTGTGATATGGCAATAGATATTTTTAATAGTTGCATTAAATAGCAAGATCCAATAATTTATCTAATAATTACTATTATTCAAAGGAGTGATTAGCATAAATAATATTTCAATTATCTGCAATAGTAGTAGCATGACATGAGAATATCTGGGATTTGTACTGGGGACAAAATCACTGGTTCTGCTAATTCTACTGTGTGTGTAGTCTATCTTAGTACCTGAAGGAAAAACTAAACATCAGCTAGAGACTGGTAAAAAAAGATGTAATTCGTTTCCCATTCAAATCCATAGACTCCACCTGAAGGTCATGGACTTCAAATTTAGAAGTCCTTATCTAGATCCTACTCATATTTTAAAGCTTAGCTCAAATGTACCTTCTCAAAGAAGTTCTCCCAAATCCCACTCAGTTAGAATTAACCTACCTCTTTTAACCCCCATGGCATTATGGTTTTTCATGTTTTTTAAAAGACTCTTATGTATTACTTATGGTTTGCTTATATGCGACCATGTTATTATGAGCCATAAGCACATATACAGTCCCATGAAGAATGTCAGGCCATATTTGGTTCTCACTGACATGCACTGCCTATGGTCCAGGCAGTGACGGTTGGGTAGGAATAAGAGAATGCAGGCAGCAGCCATTACTTATTTCTATTTCCCTGACTGCCCATTGTGACATAAAACACAGCATTTCTGAGAATGTAGTTCATTTCATTTTAGTGTTATTTACTATGCTAGTTCTGCCAATGGGGCTGACAAATCGTCCCTCCAAAAGGCAGGTTCTAATCTCATATGCAGCCCCAGTTCAGTGGTAATTTATGTGACAAGCTCTCCGAGTTTAGGCAAATATCCTGATATTTTAGCTCAGTTATTCTGACAGCAACAATTTCTGCCTTATGGAGGGCATATGTCATAGAGAAATTCAGCTTCCCATGTTTCTTGCCTGTTGCAGGAAGCATACATTTTTATAGTAAAATTGAAATGCAAATTATTTGGCTTGATCTTCTTCTGTACCTGACAGCCATCTCTACAGAGTTTGGACAAAAAGGAAAGAGAGGAAAAAGAAAGAGGGACAGAGGGGAGGAAGAAAGTAAGGAAAGGATGGAGGGAAGAAGATGTATTATTAGTTTTTTCACACTGCTATAGAGATACTATCTGAGACTAGGCAATTTATAGACAAAAGTTTAATTGACTCACAGTTCCACATGTCTAGGGAGGCCTCAGGAAACTTAAAATCATGGTGGAAGACAAAGGGGAAGCACGCACCTTCTTCAAAAGGTGACAGGAGAGAGAAAGGGCACAGGGGAAATGTCAGACACTGATCAAACAACCAGATCTTGTGAAAACTCCCTCACTATCATAAGAACAGCATAGGGGAAACTGCCTCCATGATCCAGTCACCTACCACTAGGTCCCTCCCTCTACACACGGAGATTACCATTTGAGATGAGATTTGGGTGGGGACACAGAGCCAAACCATATCAGAAGGGAAGGAAGGTCGGCTTTATTTTCTGCTTTTTCTGGTACCTGGAACTGAGCAACAATCAATTTTCTTGACTCTTGTGTGTTATCATTTTAAGAAATCAAATATTTAGTTTGAAAAAGGTAGCAAGAATTAATGTCTCATATTCATAACTTGCTCTGGCATTTGTCCTAGCTCTAATTTAGAGCAAAAATTTTTAACCTTGACACTATCAACAGTTTGAGCTCAATAATTTGTTGTGTGTGGCAATCTGCCCTGTGCATTGCAAAGTTGGTTAGTAGCATCTTTGGGTTATACACAGTAGAGGCTAGTCATGTGCCTCCCTAAGTAGTGACAACACAAAATTCCTCCAAACATTGCCAAATGTTCCCTGGGGAGAAAAAAAAACCTTCTCTCTCCACCATAAAGAGCCACTGATTTAGAGGATAATGAACATTTATGCCATTGTTGAATGTTTGGGTCCCCCCCAGGATTCATGTGTTGAAATCCTAACTCTCAAAGTGATGGTATTAGGATGGAGGGGTCTTCTGGGAGGTGATTAGGTCATGAGAGTGAAGTTCTCATGAATAAGATTAGTGTTCCTATAAAATATTCCCCAGAGTTACTCTGCCCACTTCTACCGTGTGCAGACAGAAAGAGAAACCGCTATGAATGGGCACTTATCAGACACCAAATCCACAGGTGCATTGATCTTGGACTTTCCAGCCTCCGGAACTATAAAAAATAAATTTCTGTTGTGTATATGCTACTCAGTCAATGATATTTTATTACAGCAGCAAGGATAGAGCAAGACAATCTATTGTGTGTCAAACTCTGTGTCTAGTGTTCTAAATACAGTAACTAACTTAATCTTCACACAGTCCCATAAAGTAAGCACCATTATCTTCATCATAAAATTGATGGAGGTGAAGGATAGTGCATGAAAAGGAAAATGCTATAGACTCAATGTTTGTATTTTGCCAAAATTCAGATGTTAAAACTTAATCCCTAGTGTAATGGTATTTGGAAGTGGGGCCTTTCTGAAGTGATTAAGTCATGAAGGAAGAGCACATGCAATGAGATTAGTGCCCTTATACGAGAGACTTTAGAGAACTCCCTTGCCCCTTTTGCTTCCATTTGAAGACATAAGAAGTGCCTTTATAAGCCAGGTAGCTGACCCTCACCAGACATGAAACACGCCAGAGCCTTGATCTTGGACTTTCTAGCCTCCAGAACTGTGAGAAATGAATTTCTATTGTTTATAAGCCACTCAATCTGTGTTATTCTGTTTGGTGGCCTTAAAGGACAAAGACAGGAAACTAATACAAGGAGGTGGGAAACTAATGCAAAGAGACAATCATTAAATGATGTGATCTAAGGTATCAGAGTAAGGATAGCACTATGACCTATCAATCACAACACACTATGCTGAAGGGCCAAAACAACTCTTCAGATGGGCGTTACCAATAGATTGATATTGGCAAGGGATATAAAATTGATTTAGCAGCCTTGGTTAGCTTACATCTTTTCTAAGAGTCAGTTGTTTATAAGACTATGTGCTTTCATAGGTCAGGAGCCACTTTCCTGCGGCAGAGCCATATCTCTGTATTACTAACACATAGTGAGGGCTTTGAGCATGGAACCTCAATAAATGTTTGTAAAATGAACATGTGGTGTTTGAAATCTCGCTGCTGGTGAATCATGCCTTACAATACAGCATTATTGTCTTTTCATATTCTCCTTTAAATTCATATGTTATTTAAAAATGAAGTGTCTGGGGCGGTGACTTAACAGTAACAAAATTGTGGGACATTAGAAGTAAAACCTTGGAGATCAATATTTTCATTTGCTAAATGTGGAAACTGAAGCACAAAAGGAAGAAGAAACTTTTCCAAAAAAATTATGAACCAAGTCTGGACAGAAAAAAGTCTCTGGAGGCCAAGTTCCAGTACTGTTTGTAATGTGTCACTCATCACTTAATACTTTCCAGTGAACACATCACAGGCTATTTCCTGGAGGAAAGGAAGGTCCTCGGTTAGCTTGAAAGACAAAGAAGGATGTGGAGGACTGAAGAGTGGGAAGAAACTGAAGCAGCAGGGTGGAGGAAAAAGAACACAGGGAAGCATGTAATCCCAGCACTTTGGGAGGCTGAGGCAAGTGGGTCATTTGACATCTGGAGTTCAAGACCAGTCTGGCCAACATGATGAAACCCCATCTCTACAAAAAAAAAAAAATTACTGGGGCATAGTGGCAGCCGCATGTAATCCCAACTAGCTATGTGGGAGGCTGAGGCAGGAGAATTGCTTGAACCTGGGAAGTGGAGATTGCAGTGAGCTGAGATTGCGCCATTGCACTCCAGCCTGGGCAATAGAGCGAGATGTCTCAAAAACAAAGACACAAACAAGCAAACAAAAAGGACATAGGGAAGACTATGGACCCCATGGAAATGCTTCACCTGCAGCTTCATTGGCTTGGGTTGTATTTAGTAACAAATATTTTGAAACTTGCCTCTTATATGTGCATTTAGTTTCCATTTTGAGTCTCTCAAAGGCAAATAAAAGAAACTCAAGAGTCAAAGATTTTTAAAACACTGGTCAGAGGCGTGTTATTGAAGGATAGGCAGCACTGGGAAAAAACGAGGGGGTTGAAAAGGGGCAGAGGGCTAATGCTCAGAATGACAGCCAGCTCCAGACAAGTCCCCCATAAGGATCTGCAGTCAGTCCCCTTAGGAGGTCTGTAGCACCACAAATGTTTTTTAAGTACCTACAGTGTGCCAGACTTTGTGCAATGGGACTACAGAGTCACATCAGATATAGTTTCAGTCCTTTAAGAAATCCAGTTTAATGTGGGAGAGACAGACACACAACAGGAGCTCATTAAATAAAGTATCTGCAGAGGGAGGGAATGAATTGAGTATAAATAATAGAATCTCATAGAAGTGTGTAGGAATTGCTAAGGAAGCACAGGGAAAGAACCAAATCATGTCAACAGCTTTTTCTCAGAAGAGGTGGCATTTGATCCAAGGTTTTAAGAATGGACGTGGATGTAACATCAGCAAGAATGGTGAAGTAAAGATCTCAGAAAGTCTTCTCCATCAATCAATGAAAACACTGTCATAAATGAACGAAAAAAATGTCAGAATCAAAATTTAGAATGCTGGAAATTAATCAAATGTTGTAGTCACCTGGGGAGGGTTTATTTAAGAACAATGGCTGAATCTCAGTAAGGACGGCAAGCATTCCCGTGTTTTCTCTTATTCGATTGCCCTTCTCATCACCCTGCTATTGCAGTAGCCTTGTAAACCCACATTCTATGGCCATGGTGAAAACCAGAGTTCTAGGAGGCACTGAAGGAGGCGTAACAGAGTTGGAAATTCTTCAAAACCCCATTCTCAGAGAATTGTCATTAGACTGGTCTAGTGGAGGATTGCCCTCGTTTGACCTGACTCCGAGCTCACCTAGTCCAAACTGCCTTTCCTTGAAGGGAGCATTTATCAAAAACAATCAGCAGCAAATTGATTTATTAACATTGCATCTGCCAGAGGCAGTAGATAACAGTTAAGGCAAGCAATAGGCTAACCAGAAAACTTAAAAGAAAAATCTGGGGAATTAGTTATTTGTAAGGGGCTTTAAAACGTGCTTACATATTCCTTGAAATCTAGACCTTCATGCACTGTGCCTTATATAAAATTAAAAATGTAATTTTCTGATGGGACTAGCACATTTTAGAAGCTCAATAGCCACACCTGACCATGATACTGGATAGCACAGAAATTCTCACCATCTCAGAATGAAAGTCCAAGTTCTATTGGACATTGGTAGTATAGAGAGAGATGACTTGAGAGGAGAGGAAGGGGATCAGGAACTGTAAAGGAGTCTGAAAGTTTTCCAAATTTTAAAAATCCTCTAAATTCCAAAACCTTCTAAAAATTATTCAGCAATCTTTACTGAGTGCCTGTCTACTTATGTCTAGTATGGTCTGGAAAATGAAGACTGATGAACTGCTTTATTGATTTGTTCATTATGTGTTGAGCAGCAACTCATCTAGAAACTGTGCTAGGTGCGCAATATAAAATGATAAACAGAACTGGAATGTTATCTTCTCTCAAGCAGCTTACATTCCAATGGAAGAGGAACAGATATTGATGAGGAATGACATCAGTAAATATAAAATTACAGCTGTGAGAATCACTTTGATGGGGAAGTATTGAGAACAATGAGTGCCTAGAAGGGGTGTGCTTGATCTAATCTGGAGCACATTTCCTCAGAAAGTGGACTGATATAGATTGGATGTTTGCCCCCTTCAAATCTCTTGTTGAAGTGAAATCCCCAGTGTTGGAGGTGGGGCCTTATGGAAGGTGTTTGGATCAGGGAGGTGAATCCTTCCTGAATAGCTCAGTGCTGTCCTCACAGTAATGTCCTGGTAATGTCCTCACTCTGTGAGTTCATGTGAGATCTGGTTGTTTAAAAGAGCCTGGCACCTCCTCCCTCTCTTGCCATGGGGCATACTGGCTCCCCTTTGTCTGTCACCATAATTGGAAGCTTCCTGAGGCCCTCACCAGGAGTAGATGCTAGCACTATGATTTGTGTACAGCCTGCAGAACTGTGACCTCTTTTCTTTGTAAATTACACAGCCTCAGGTATTCCTTGATACCAATGCAAATGGACTAACACATGGACCCTGAGCTAATATTTAAAAGAGTAGATTAAGTAAAAGGAGAAGAAAAATCCAGCCCAGAGAAACAGCATGCACACAGACCCTGGGGCAGGAGAAAACATGATAAGGAAGAGAAGCTGAGTGTGGAACATTCCAGAAAGTGAGGAAGAACCAGGTCGAAAGTGAGGCTAGAATGATAGAGACACTATTCTCTGTACAGGCAGCATCAGGATCAGCTGTGAACTTACTAACAATGCGAAATCTCAGACTCCATTCCGGATTGTTTTTTTTTTTTGAGACAGAGTTTCACTCTTGTTGCCCAGGCTAGAGTGCAGTGGCACAATCTCGGCTCATTGCAACCTCTGCCTCCTGAGTTCAACTGATTCTCAGCTTCCAAGCACTGGGATTACAGGCGAGCACCAGCATGTCTGAATAATTTTTGTACTTTTAGTAGAGACGGGGTTTCACCATGTAGGCCAGGCTGGTCTTGAACTCCTGACCCCAAGTGATCTACCCACCTCGGCCTCCCAAAGTGCTGGAGTTACAGGCGTGAGCCACCACGCCTGGCCATCATCCCAGATTTATTGTGTTCTAATCTGTATTTAACAAGATCCCGGGTGATTAGTAGATATACAGCTTGAAATGCACAATCCATACCAAGGGTCAGCACACTATTCTTATAGGTCAAATCTTCCTGCTGCCTGCATTTGTGCACAAAGCATTGCTAGATCACAGCTATGCCTGTTTATTTACTAATTGTCTATGCTGCATGCATACTACCATGATAGAGTAGTTGCCACAGAGATTGTTTGGCCTGCAAAGCCAAAAATATTTACTATCTGTCATGTTATTTAAAAGTTTCCTGATTCCAAGTCTATATTATGGCATGTCTCATAAGGAACATTAAGGATTTTACATTTATTCTAAAGAGCAAGGGAAGCTGGTAAAGATTTTTCATTTTTGAACGATCACTCCAGCTACACAGAGATAAAAGGCATACAGATAGTACATGCCCCAGAGGAGCTTAGGGTCTGGTGGGAGTTCACTTTTATCTTCAAAATTAGATGTTTGCTCCTTTCATGAGGGGGCTGATTGTATTATTCACTCATTCTTTGTTGCTGTAGTTAACTCCCTCGTGTGCCTGGCAGAGTTCTAAGCATTTAGCCAATGTTAAGTGCTATTTCCTGACTCAGTAAATGGTTTAAACCTGTAACAGTTAACGTCTACCAACCTTAGAAACTTATTTTGCAGACACTTTAAGGGTCAAAATACTATGACACCTGACCCACTTTCAACAGTTTCCTTTTCCTTGACATCTAAGCCCTGTTTCTGACATAAAATCTAGACCACCATAGTGGAAGCCAAGCCCTTGGCCACCCTGAGAATTTCAAGAGAGAGTAGAGAGATGGGAATCCTGTTCCAGTCTCCAGCTTGCATAGGACTGCAGGAAGAAGTTCTGAGCTTTAGGTTCTCTGTGACACTGGGAAGCTGAAACAGTTTATCTCTAAGGTTTGCAAAGCTTGAGCATTATTTTCTCCTTAGAATTGTACAAGGTAACAAAATAGGGACACTAGACAGGTCTCTGGTTTACCTGATTCAATTCCGTGTGTCTTTATTAAGTGTAAATGGAGCTCTTTATGTGGCATACGTGAATGATAATTGATCAGAATGTTGGAGAGAGAACAAAAAAAGCAAAAACCTCACAAAACTCGTCACAAAAGAGGATTCTGTGCATTGTTTGAGATTTTATGTGCTTCTGCTCCCTTTCATTTGTACAGGTAATTTAACATTACTGGCTCAACTACTAGTCCAGCCTTTTCTACCCATTAGGTGTGATTCTGTAGATGCTGGCTTCACCAACTGGTTAGCTTACTTTTCATGTCATGAGTTGGCAGCACTTGAATAAACTAAATATTACATGGCAAGAAGCTGGATGACTATAAACTCACTATGACAAATGGACATACCATCAAATCCACAGAGCTGTTGAAAGACAGTGTTTTGAGAAAGTGGTAGGTGATGTTTTCTGGAAGAGGTTACAACTTGGTGCATAGAAAGAGGTAAAATATTTGAGGATAATAAATGGTTTTGAGCACAGATAGATTTTTAGGAATGTTGTCATCTTCTGGGCAATATGCCTGCTACAGAAGTGTTGATTCCACCCATCAAAAAGCAGTTTGCAAGTTAAGCAGACTATCTAATGGATAGTATTAAACTGGAGGAGAATATTGTGGAGCCATCTCTATTACATTTTGTGGATGTTGTTGCTCAGCATTATCTTCTGTTGATTGTTGTTGATGGCACTCAATTAAAATAATATTTTATCAAGTCATATTATGTTGGGTGCTGTGGAAAACAGAGAAACAGTGCTGGCTTCAAGGGTATCTGACTTGTACCATTGCACAGGGCCCTGCACTTGGATTAATGCTCTGCTATTATCATCTTAAAATTATTAAATTTTGGACAAAGGGCCCTGTATTTTTATTTTTACAGGGCTCTGCAAAAGAGGCAGCTTTCTCTGCATAGAAGACGGCCATTTCTATTTCTTGCCTAAAGGAGTTAAAAACATTGTGTTTTTGAATCATGTTAGGACAGTAATGTAGAAACTTGCTTAATTATTCTGAGCCTTGGTTTCCTTTCTTTGTGTATATAAAGAGACTACATTGCATGCTAAGGAGAGGAAACCAAAGGCTTAAACTATAAGGATTATTTTTCCAAGTAAGTAGTAGAGACAGAATGTTGAAACTTCCTCTTCTGTCTGCGAGTCCAATGAGAAAGAACTCTGTCAACAAGGATTTTTGCTGAATTCAAGATATGACTCAGCCCAGGATTAGTGGCATCGGGACTCCAATTGCTAGGGAACTCAAGAACATCTGGGTGTGTTAAAAAGAGTGCTTGATAAAGTAGTAGGAGAGCTGCGGCAAGGCTGCAGCAGAAAGGTTCATCAGAAATGGGAACCAGTACCAACAGGCAAGCCAGGAGATTGCTGTTCCTCAGTATCTTATTTAAACTTCTGGGGCCAGATTTGTCTCAGAATTCAGAATTTTTCTTATTTTTGAAAAGTAACATGATGCATACTCCATTAATTATGTAAACTCCCTGCATTTATCTGAGCAGAATCTCATAACCAAGCGGTTTGCTTTTTCTTCAGTGAGATGTATAACTGCTAGCATTGAATAAGAACATGTTAAGCATATGAGTAGTTAGGTCAGTCAGATGTTGCTGCTGAATGCGTTCAGGTCAGGGCATGTTTCACGACAAAGGAGTTACAAAGTTTTAGATTTCAGTGTTTTGGGTTTGAAATTGTGGATAAGGGATTATAGACCTGTGTCAAACAAGGGTTAGGAGATGGATCCTCAGCGCTCAGAAGAGCAGAGATAGTGAAGTCATTCCTCAACTGAAGCTGTCTTGGTCTAGAGACTTTTTCTGATGGCTTGTTGGGAGGGAAGCCCCAACCTCCCCTTATCATGACAGCCCACAACACATTCTTCCTAGTGAAGCAAAGAAATAGATTCAAGGCTGGGAGCTTCCATTCTCAGCAGCTTTTAGCAACTTCGCTGCCCTCTTTTCCCTGCTACTCTAACTTGGCGGCTTCTTGAACACATGGTCTCTCTGGTCATATTTTCACTGTGGAAAATGACATTTTCAGAACTGACTGTCCCTAGGATTCATCTGTCACTTTCCCTCCGTGTTCTTCATATGGCTGTTGGCACACATGGCTCACTCTTAACTTCTCAGATGGGTTTTAAAAACCTTGGCCAAATATCCAGCCCTTTCGTTAGCACCCTTCTGGTCCTTACACCAAAGCCAATGAAATGGAAAGATATATATATATACTCACAGATACAACATGGGTACATGGGTGAACACACACATACACACACACACACACACACACACACACACACATTTTATATACATATGCATTTTCCACAGTAAAATAGAAATGAACCCTATTCAGGTTTAATACTTGCTTCTTTGTTTGGACCATAAAATTGACTTCAGTAGAAGTTGTTACAGACAAGCCAAACAAATCCAGTCTTCTTTTTGTTTTTTGTTTTGCTAGGTAAGTGTTTCTCAAAGCATGATTCCTGGACCAGCCATATCAGCATCATCCAGGAAGTTGTTAAAAATGTAAACTCTCAGGATGCAATCCAGACCTACTAATTAGAAACTCTGGTAATGAAGACTGGTGATCTGTGATTGTGATGATAGTTAAAGTCTGAGAACCCTTGCTCTAAACAAATTAGTTTTGCTCTCATCTGTCCAGAACTTCAATTTTCCTTAAGAAATGTTGTAGTTAAAATTTTTACTTCCTCATGTCCCTTAGCATTGGGATTGCCATGTGATTCACTTTTCATCAATGAAATATACATAGAAATGTACATCATTTACACAGAGGATGATAATTAAAATAACTCACAATCTGTATGAAATACTCTATAATACATATTACAGGCATATAGAAAAATTATATATAGATTATATGTCTCTCTCTATATCTTGTCTTTTTTTCTTACTCGAAGGCAAACACAATGTCTGGAAGAGAGCAGTCACTCTGTGACCATGAAGCTGGAGTCCGCACTGCAGAAGGCTAAATAGAAAGATACTATGAATGTATGTCCCCAGGACATGCCTGAGCCTTTTCCCTGACTTTTTATTAAATGAGAAAAATGGATCTGTGTTCAATTAAGCCACTGGTGTTCATGTGTTGTTACTGTAGATGAACACAATTTTCAAGGAAATGTATTGAGTCAACATTTATTAACATTTTATCTTTGTTCTTAGATGCACACAGTCACTGTTCTCCAACAACCATATCCTTTCAGGAGTATATATTTCTATTTAACACATACAGAAATGGAAGTTACAAGAGATAAATAAGTTGCCCAAATTCTCATAGTTAGTGGACAGCAAAGCCAGAGTTAGAATTTAAATTGAGGTTTTACTGTCTCTAAAACCTTGAGGTAAACTTCTATATTGGGGTAAAGCAGGGACAAATGTAAGCTTGGCAGGGCCCGGAACCTGTAGTATTTCAAGGGCCTTCTTTAAGACAAAAAAGAGAAAGTGCTTATTAAATATGGTCTGGGCCCTCCACTGGCCTTGAGAGGCATGTGGGAAAAAGAAGAGTACTTATCTTTACAAGAAATCAGCTTTGGTTTCACCATTTATTGTTAAGGACAGTCGTTTTCTATCTCCATGTATCATTCCTATGTGAAAACTTAATATTGTAAAATACCAGGAGAAAACATTTCGGTATTTCTTGATTCTCTCAAACCTATTTTTATTTCTGATAGCCACTGCTGGCTTAAATGCAAGCAAACAGATGGTTCCATCACCATCACTTTATAAGTTGGGTAAATTCCTCCCTTTCTGTGGATACTGTCAGGTATTAGAACAACTGGTGACAAGTGGCTGTGGGATTGAAATGCAGCCCTGTTGAAGAGATAATGTTTTTTGAATGTTGGAGTTAAAAGAACGCTGGATAATGCAGTATGACAGTGAGTAGAAGCACTTTCTCTAATATCCTCTTGCCTAAATTTAACTCCCAGCTCAACAGTTTCATAGCCCTATGGACTTGGGTCTCAGTATTCTTATCCAGAAAAGGACAGATAATAATAGTACTTATTTTGGAGAGATTTTTGTGAAAATTCATGAAAATAGGCCATGCCAAGGACTTGTTAACCAGGTACTTGGCACATATTTAGCATTCAAAAAGGGCTAACAATGCTTATTACCACCCATGATTCTTCTGTCCACTACCTGTGTGATGTTAGGAAAGTCATTCTTGGGGCCTCAGTTTCCCTGAAGCAGGATTGACCACGGGAAACACACTTCTTGGACACCGAACTAGGAAGGAAGAGGTGTTTTATTATTACGGCTGGAAGCGAGGCAACAATTCTTTATATAACAGTCAAGCTTGTTTAACAAAGAGAAGCTCTGCCTTTGTGCAGGCTTACATTCGAGATTATACATGAAGGGGTCTTGGGTTTACAGCCTTAGAAATTACACGTGAAAGGGTCTTGGTCAGTGGAGGAGTGGGGTGGGGGTTTGATCTTAAGTAAAAACAATGCCTTCCGGAGAGATTCCCCCATACCATGCCTGGCATCTAGGAAGGTGATTTATGATGTGCCAGTTGGCCAGCCCTTTCTTCTATTGAAATGCAGTGTGGAAGTCAAGGGGGAGGTGATCTTAGATGCTTGAGTCTCCTTCTTCATCCCCATCTGTATAATGATAAGGTAGATAAATTGCTCTTCATGATACCTTAGTTAGAAATGGAAAATTCTAAATTCTGCACGTGCCTGCATCTATATGTATGCATGAGGACACAGGCTTTGCCTCTTTTGTTAATACATGTTTTCCCAGTCACCCATGGCTGACACACAGCAGCTATTAACTCAATATTTGTTAAATGAATGAATGTTTACAAATATTTAGCTTCTTAAGTATAGGACTCTATGGCTTATCCATGTAAAAAGCGGAACAACTGTAGTTATAAGCAAGCACTTCTCAGGAGACTCTGGCAATGATAAAGGTCAACACTCAGTCATGCATAAAACTGGATGGGTGGTATGGTTTCACTCACATGTTGTTCACTAGCAAGAATGATCTAAAGCCTCTTAACCCAGCAGGAATCCAAGTGGAAAGTATTGAGGTCTCTGGGAAAAAAATACCAACAGCTATCATGCTTCCTATTACTTCTACTTGATAATACCTTCTATTTGAACCTCGTGAAAATGTCAAACCTACTTTCATGTACTCATGATCACTATTGGATTGAACTCCAACTTCAGAGATTTTTGCCATTTGGCTGTGCAGGTGGTCTTCCTCCAATAACTATCACTGTACAAATGGCCAGGACTAACCCTATTGATTTTGTTAATGGAGTAAGCAGCCTCTTCCTCATTCCTTGTTGTAGATGTGGTAGCCTTTACTTAAGATGACTTTCTCGGAGAGGAGAGATCTATTCTCCAGTCAAGGGCAGAAAGCAGTAAATTTACTCTAAAAGCCTTGAAGTGGGTCCATAAGACCCTTGTCATCTTTTGGCTGTTCCATCCAGTCTGGTTACAAAGCAGTCCTGAGACAGAAAGGAAAGACAAATCTCTAGTGTGTCCCCATTTGACACCCGCAATCAACAGACTACAATGACTATTAAAGAGTGTTTAGATTGTTAGTCATATAATGTGTGGAAGGCTTTTTATCTCTGAGAAGCAGATCGCTGAAACTCATCAATAATACTCCAGGGTCAATTTTATTTTCCCACTGGGGGAAATATTGACATTGTCATCACAGGCCCCAGAGAGGCCTGATTGTACTAAGGACAAAGAGCCAGGCACTGTGAAGCAGGTGACAAGAGTAACAGTATTTACCTATTGAGATCAAGCAGATGCAAATGTCCCTGTTTCACCTCCAGACAGAAGACCATGAAAGTAATGAGGTGGAAACAGACCCATATGACATCCTCTCTCCGCCTTTCCCTCCACCTGTCCATGTTGGCATTTCCAGCAGAAACAAATTCTCACTTGCCTTCACAGTATTTAATTATAATTTTAAACAGGAAGTTGATTATGCGTTCTCTTGCTTAAAACCTTCAGTTAGGGTCCCCCTTCCTTAACATAAAATGACAACTCCTCCCCATGGCTTTCAAAGCCCTACAAACCTTGAGCTTTCCCCATGTCCTGGACCTCATCTCAGGCTATCCTTACCCACCGTGCCTTGTTTCAGTTGCTTGTCTTCTTTTCCTTCTGTTGCACACTACAGCTTATTCTGCTTCCTGTCCTTCATACACTCTTTACTCCACCCGGAACTTTCCTTCCAGCTCTGCCCCGAGCCCCTTCTCAGCTCCAGTTTCTTCTTCCCGAGAGACATTCCCTGAACTCTCTTGTAAAGGAGAATTTCTCTACCACAACACCATGCATATATATATATATATATGTAAAGCGTATACTGTAAGTAAAAATTATCTCAATTATTTGCTGCTCCTTTAGTGTCTGCTCCCATCATTAAGATGTAACTGCATAAGGACAGGGCCTCAAGCAGTGCAGCAAAGCCTGCATACCTTATATGGTTGGTTAAATATTTGCCGAAGGAATGCGTGCTCTCCTGTACATAGTGTATCATCTCATCTACACAACTTCTCTGTGAAATAGTGTGTGTAGGGGGGTGCTACTATTTTTTTGTATTGTGATTAACCCTACTATGCAGTTAAGGAACCAGACAGTTGCTATTAGAGATGAGATTGTAGCCTCTTTGTTCTGATTCAGAGGCATGTTCATTTCTCACCATCTCATGCTGCCTTAAATATCAAAAGGCTCTGATTACAATTTGAAGGCTAAAGTACTTTGCAAATATAAATTATTACTCCCACATTCTACCTACTTATTAAAGACACTACACAAATTCTCTTTAGTTGCCTAAAAGTGTTTGCCTGACACCAAGCCTTTCACTACTAACCATTTACAGCAGCTCTATCCAGAATATATATTCATTCATATCTAAAATGAGGTCTCCAAGAATGTCCCCCTTCTCCAATATATTTCAGTTTGTTTTAGAGATTTCCAACAGAGTATGGAAGCTCTTAAGGGTAGGAATTTTGTCTTCATTGTCACTATCCTCAGGCTTAGGAGTGTGCCATGTGTATGAATCTAACTCAAATATCTGTTGAATAAATAAATGAAGATCAGCTGCTTATAACAATACAATGTAGTTAATTGTACTTCTGTAATGTATTTTATCCTTGGAACAATGAGATGAGGGAGAGATTATAATTATCTACATTTTACAGAAGAGGAAACTGAGGTATAGACAGTTAAATACTTGCCTATGGAGGCATGGCCAGTAAGTAGTAGAACTGGGATAAGAATATTGCTATTCTTGGTCTTCTTAGGTAAATCTGCAATCTCCTTTTCAGGACTCAGTCAGTGAATTCACTGAGATTTTTTGGAAGAGAGGAAACTGTAGCATGAGATTGAGCTTCTCCTCTGCTTGAGGGATATCACCATCCCACATTTCTCTTTGTTTCCCCAACACCTACCCAAGAACCTATAGTGAGAAGTAAAACTAAGGTTTTCTCACCCAAATGCTGGGGGCTCCACTTCTATACTGTGAGTCCTCTGGCATCAATTTCTATGAGCAGATGTCTGTTGGTGTCTAAAGAATAAAAAAATAATCTTTCTTGCTCTGGGAGCTAGCTAAGGTTTTCTCACCCAAATGCTGGGGGCTCCACTTCTATACTGTGAGTCCTCTGGCATCAATTTCTATGAGCAGATGTCTGTTGGTGTCTAAAGAATAAAAAAATAATCTTTCTTGCTCTGGGAGCTAGCTAATGAGAAGCCATGAAAATGGAGATTGAAATAGTATCTTTATTACCCATGGTAAGAGACGTGTGGCAGTGGTGGCTTCTTAACTTTCAACCCCTGAGTATTACAAACTTTGCCCCCCAGTTTGGGATAACACTGCATTAACACTGTCCCCCTCTCTCTATTACCTGGGGACTTGCCACTGAACAACGTGCACCTGGAGGAGGAGACCAGAACACGTAATCCTAAGAGAAAAAGAAAGGGTGGGGCCAAGCCACACATGCCCTGTTCCTTCTTTCACATTTTTCACTGAGGAAAAGCAAGTGAGAAGGTAAGTAGAGAGAAGCTGGAAATGTTTCAGTGATGGGTGGATCTCCTTCCACAGCAGAAGGAAATCTGTCCTCAACATGGAGTCATGGAAACATAAAACAGGTGAGCTCCATATTTGGACAAGTCCCATATTGTCCAAAATTGCCTTAGTAGTTTTCACTAAGACACACTTAAAGTCACGTAATATTTGCCTCACCATCTTCCCTTTTTCTTTGAGTACATGTTCACCCAACCACTGGGAATCAACTTCCTTTCAATTGATGTATTTTGGTACTTCTCTACCAAAGGTAGAAAACAATGCTTTGGTTATTATGAGGTTGAACTACATGAAACCGATGATATGTAAGTTTTACACACCAAAAGCATCAATTTCATGTAGCTCACCCTAATAAATATAGATAGAGCATGATGCAGAATATTTATAAGAAAATGAGGAAGAGAAAGGGAAATGAGGAAAGAGAGTGTCTGAATGTTAATCAATTAATTAATCCATGGTAATTAGTTATAGATTTAGAAAATAAATTAAGTATGCAGTGCAAAATCCATAAGCACTATGAATTTTGGTTGTGGAATTAGACTGGAGGGCTCCAGGTTAGGCCTGTTGAATGCTCTGTTTGATTAAAAACCTTTGATTGTAAGTGACAAAGTCAACCAACTAGCAAGAGCGGGAGGTAAGAAAAGGATGTGTATCACTAGGAAATAAGCCCTTCAAGGAAGGAACTGGGGTCTGTGTGGAGGTAGAGCATGTTGGATTTATCCATGATTACTCACTAGTATCTGACTCCAAGCTTATCTTAAACTTTTTCACAGGTGGAAGTAAGAAAGAAAGGGAAGAAAGACATAATTCAAGACAGTAGTTATCAAAGTCTGGTCAGTAATCCCCTGGGGGTCCCTGAGGCCCTTTCCGAGATTCTGAGAGTTCAAAAGTCTTTTCACAATAATATTAATTTGTGATATACATTTTCCATCTAAATGTTCTTGATGATGCAAAAATAATGAAGTAAAACTACTGGTGCTTTAGCACAAATCGAGGTAGTGACACCAAACTATATTAGCAGTTATTGTATTTTTTATACTATGCACTTACACTGAAAAAAAAAAAGGCAGCCTGGAGGTGGAGCAAAATAGCTGAATAGAAACCTCTACTGATTGCTCTCTCTGTGGCAACACCAAATTGAACAACTCTCCACACAATAAAGCACCTTCATAACAACCAAAAGTCAGGTGAGTCACAGTACCTAGTTTTAATTTCATATCACTGAAAGAGGCGCAGAAGAGAGTAGGAATTGAATTGCTGATACCACTCTTCCCCACCCCCTGGCAGTGGCCACATGGCACAGACAGAGAATCTGTGTGATTGTGGAAGGGAGAGCACGGCGATTGTAGAAGTTTGCCTTGGAGCTCAGTGCTGCCTGGTCATAGGGGACAGCAATGTCAGGCAGAGCTCAGCTGGCACCCACTGAGGGTGGCTGCATTTATGCCAGCCCTAGCCAAAGGGGAATTGCCCATCCCAGTAGCTGGAATCTGAATTCTAGCAAGCCTTGCACTGGAGGCTCTGGGGTCCTAAAGAAACTTGAAAGGCAGTTTGGGCCACAAGGACTGCAATTCCAGGGCAAGTCCTGGTGCTATGTTGGGCTTGGAGCCAATGGACTTGGCAGGCACAAGACCTAGTGAAACACCAGCTGGGGCAGCCAAGGGAGTGCTGGTGCCATCCCTCCCCCAAGCCCAGGCAGTGCAGCTCTCAACTCTAGGAAAGACTCCTTCCCTCTGCTTGAGGAGAGGAGAGGGAAGAGTAAGAAGAGTAAAGAGAATGTTGTCTTGCAAGTTGGATACCTGTTCAGCCACAGTAGGACAGGGTAATAGACCAAATCCTGGGGCTGCCATTCTAGGCCCTCGCTCCTGGATAACGCTTATAGCTACACCCTGGGCCAGAGAGATAACCTGCTGCCTTGAAGGGAAGGACCCAGTCCAGGAAGGATTCGCCACCTGTCTACTGAAGAGAATGTGGGATCTAAATAATCAGCAGTGGTAGCCAGGCAGTACTCGTTGTGGATCTTGAGTGAAATACAGAGATATGCTAGCTTCAGGTGAGTCCTAGCACATTCCCAGCTGGGAAGTACCAGCTTGGCCATAGTGGGGTGGAACAGCAGGCAGGCTCTTTGCACCCCTGATTTCAGGTCTTGGCTCATGGATGGCATTTCTAGACCTGCCTTGGGCCAGAGGGGAGGCCACTGCCCTGAAGGGAGGGTCCCAGGTCTGGCAGCACTCACCATAAGCTGACTGAAGAGCCCTTGGGCGTTGAGTGAACATCGGCAGTAGCTAGGCAATATTCACCATGGGCCTGGGGTGGTAGTGGCCACAGGGAGAGACTCCTCTGCTTATGGAAAGGAGAAGGAAGAGTGGGAACAACCTTGTCTTGTGGCTTGGGTGCCATGTCAGGTGCAGCAGAATAGACCATTAAATAGATTCCTAAGGTTTATGATTCCAGGAGCTGGCTCCCAGTTGGCATCTCTGGACCTGCCTGGGGTTGGGGGAAACTCACCACACTAAAGGAAAAAACACAAGCCTGACTGGCTTTTCTACCTGCTTATTGTAGAGCCCTAGGACTTTGAGCAAATGGAAGTGGTAGCCAGTAGTGGTTACTGTGGGTCTTGGATGAGACTCCTGCCATGCTAGCTTCAGGTCTGACCCAGTACAGTTTCAGTGGAGGGCTTGTATCACCCCCTTTCCAGCTCCAGGCAGCTCAGCACACCAAGAGTGACTCTGTTTGAGAGAAAGTAAGGGAAAAGAACAAGCATCTCTGGTTGGTAATCTAGAGAATTCTTCTAGATCTTATCTAAGACCACCAAGGCTATGTGTCTGCAAGAGCCATCACTGAGTTACTGGGGTTTGGGCGTTCCCTAATGAAGATATGGCTGCAGAGAGTAAAAATTTAGATTATGATACCCAAGTCCCTTCAAATACCTGGAAAGCCTTCCCAGGAAGGATGAGTAAAAATAAGCCCAGGCTGTGAAGACTACAATAAATCCACAGCTGTTCAATGCCCAGATACCAATGGACATCCATAAACATCAAGACTATCTTGGAAAACATGACCTCACCAAATGAAATACATGAAGCACCAGAAATCAATTCTTGAGAGACAGAAATATCTGATCTTTCAGACAGAGTGCTGAAAACATCTGTTTTGAGCAAATGCAATGAAATTCTAGATACCACAGGAAAAGAATTCAGAATCTTATAAGATAAATTTAACAAAGAGATTAAAATAATTGAAGCGAATCAAGCAGAAATTCTGGAGTTGAAAAATACAGTTGACATACTGAAGAATGTATGATGAGTCCCTTAACAAAATTGATCAAGTGAAAGAATTAGTGAGCTTAAAGATAGAATATTTGAAGATACACAGTCAGAGGAGATAGAAGAAAAGAAAAAAGAATGACGCATGTCTACAAAGTCTAGAAAATAGCCTAAAAAGGGCAAATGTAAGAGTTATTGGCTTTGAGGAGGCAGAGAGGTAGGGGTAAAAAGTTCATTCAGAGGGATAATAACAGAGAACTTCCCAAACCTAGAGAAAGACATCAATATTCAAATATAAGAAGGTTATAGAACACAAAGCAGATTTAACCCAAATAAGACTATCCCAAGTCATTTATTAATAAGACTCCTAAAAGTCAAGGATGCAGAAAGGATCCTGAAAGAAGAAAAATAAAATAAAAATAATGTACAATGGAGCCCCAGTGCATTTAGCAGCAGACTTTTAAGTGGAAATCTTACAGGCCTGTAGGAGTGGCATGACATTTAAAGTTCTGAAGGAAAAAACTTTTATCCTAAAATAATATAACTGAAAAATTATTTTTCAAATATGGAGAAGAAATACTTTCCAAGACACATAAAAGCTGATGAATTTAATCAACATCAGACCTGTCTTACAAAAAATGTTAAAGGAAGTAGCTATATTTGTATCAGACAAAATAGATTTCAAGACAAAAACTGTTTAAAAAAAGAGAAGGAAGCTCATTATATAATGATAAAGGGGTCAGTTTTGCAAGGAGACATAACAATTATAAATATTCATCCAACACTGGAACACCCAGATATATGAAACAAATATTATTAAAGAGGGAGATAGACCTCAGTATAATAATAGCTGGACTTCAACACCCCAGATCATTCAGATCTAGAATCAAGAAATAAATATTGGACTTAATCAGGATTATGGACAAATGGATCTAAAAGATATTTACAGAACATTTCATCCAACAGCTGCAGAATACACATTCTTCTCCTCAGCACATGAATCATTCTCAAGGATGAGAATGTTTGGCTACAGAATAAGTTGCAAAGATACAAAAAATGAAATTTTATTAAGAATCTTTTCTGATCACAATGGAGTAAAACTAGAAATCAATAACAAGAGAAATTTTGGAACTTATAAAATCACTTTAAAGAATATGCTCCAGAATAATTAGTGGGTCAGTAAAGAAATTAAGAAGGAAATTTAAACATTTCTTGAAACAAATGATAATGGAAACAGAACATACAAAAATTTATGGAATTTAGTAAAAATAGTACTAGGAGGAATGCTTATAGCTATAAACATCTACATCAGAAAAGCAGAAAAACTTCAAGTAAACAACCTAAAAATGCATATTAAAGAAATAGAAAACCAAGAGCAAACTAAACCCAAAATTAGTGGAGAAAAACAAATAATAAATATTAGAGCAGATATAAATGAAATTGAAATGAAGGAAACAACACAAATGCTTAATAAAATAGAAAGTTTTTTTTTTAAATAAGCAAAATTCATAAACTTTTAGTCAAACTAAGAAAAAAAAGAGAGAAGACCCAAATAAATAAAATCAGAGATTAAGAAAAGGAGACACATCACTACTGATACTGTGAAAATTCATAGATTCATTAGAGGCTACTATGAACAACTATATGCCAATAGACTGGGAAACCTAGAAGAAATAGATGAATCCTTAGACATATACAGCTTACCAATACTGAATCACGAAGATATCCAAAACCTGGACAGACCAATAAAAAGTAATAAGATCAAAGTCATAATATAAAATTTCTCAGCAAAGGAAAGCCCAGGATTCAGTGGCTTCCCTGTTGAATTTTACCAAACATTTAAAGAAGAACTAATACCAATCCTACTCAAACTATTCTATAAAATAATGGAGGAGGGGATACTTCCAGACTCATTCTATGAGGCTAGTATTACTCTGATACCAAAACCAGACAAAGATATATCAAAAAAAAGAAAACTATGGGCCAGCATTCCTAATGAACGTTGATGCAAAAATCTTTACAAGATACTAGCATACCAAATTCAACAACACATTAAAAAGATCATTCATTATGACCAAATGAGATTTATCCCAGGGATGCAAGGATGATTCAACGTTTCCAAATCAATGTAATACATCATATCAACAGAATGAAATAAAAAAAATGATCATTTCAATTGATGCTGAAAAAGCATCTGATAAAATTCAACATATTTTCATGATAAAACTTTAAAAAGCTGGGTACAAAGGAACAGACCTTAACAAAAGAAAATACATATATGACAGACCCAAAGCTAGTATTATACTGAATGAGGAAAAACTGAAAGCCTTTTGCCAAAGATCTGAAACAAGATAAAGATGCCCATTTTCACTGCTGTTTTTCAACATAGCACCAGAAGTCTTAGCTAGAGCAATCAGAGAAGAGAAAGAAATAAGGAACATCCAAATCAGAAATGAAGACATCAAATTATCTTTGTTTGCAGATGATGTAATCTAATATTTGTAAAAACCTAAAGACTCCACCAAAAAACTATTAGAACTGATAAACTCATAAAGTTGCAGGATACAAAATCAACATACAAAAATCAGTAGCATTCTATATGCCAACAGATAATCTGAAAAACAAGTCAAAAAAGTAATCCTGGCCAGGCATGGTGGCTCATGCCTGTAATCTCAGCAGTTTGGGAGGCCAAGGCAGGACAATCACTTGAGGCTAGGAGTTTGAGACCAGCCTGGCCAACATGGTAAAATCCTATCTCTATTAAAAATATAAAAGTTAGCCAGGCATGGTGGCATGAGCCTATAATCCCAGCTACTTGGGAGAAGGAGGAGGAGGAGGAGAAAGAGGATGTAATCCCATTTAGAATAGCAACAAAAAAGTAGGACTTAAAAAAAAAAGTGAAAGACAAAGAAATTGAAGCAAACAGCAACAACAACCAAAAAGGAAAGATGTTCATGGATTGGAAGAATGAAAGAGTCAATATTGCTAAAATGCCTATACTACCTAAAGTAATATACAGACTCAGTGCAATCCCTATCAAAATACCCACAACATTCTTCACAGAAATAGGAAAGACAATCCCAAAATGTGTATGGAACCATAAAAGACCCAGAATAGCCAAATCTGTCCTGAGCAAAAAGAATGAAACTGGAGGAATCACATTACCTGACTTCAGATTATACTACAAAGCTATAGTAATCAAAGCAGCAGGGTACTGACATTAAAAAAATATATAGAC
Source organism: Plecturocebus donacophilus (assembly GCA_004027715.1). Taxonomy (NCBI): domain Eukaryota; kingdom Metazoa; phylum Chordata; class Mammalia; order Primates; family Pitheciidae; genus Plecturocebus; species Plecturocebus donacophilus. Next base: position 35,357 of record PVKP010009576.1, read on the forward strand.
CAATAGAACAGAATAGAGAATCCAGAAACAAATCCATACATCTACAGTGAATACATTTTCAACAACAGTGCCAAGAATATACAGTGGGGAAAGCAGAGTCTCTTGAATAAACGGTGCTAGGAAACCTGTATATCCATATGCAGAAGAATGAAAGTAGACCCCTGTCTCTTTTCATATATAGAAATAAAATCAAAATGGATTAAAAACTTAAATCTAAGATCTCAAACTATGATACTTCTATAATAAAGCACTGGGGAAACTCTCCACAACAGTGGACCAGGGAAAGATGTCTTGAGTAATAACCCACAGGCACAGGTAGCCAAAGCAAAAGTGGACAAATGGGGTCACATTAAGTTAAAAAGCTTCTTCACAGCAAAGGATACAATCAACAGAGTGAAGAGACAACCCACAGAATGAGAGAACTGACCAGGGATTAATAACCACAATATATTTAATACAAGGAGCTCAAACAACTCCACAGTAAAAAAAAAATCTGATAATCTGTTTTAAAAATTGGCAAAAGATGTAAGTGGACATTTCTCAAACAGGAAACACAAATGGCAGACAGATATATGAAAAGGTGCTCAGCATCACTGATCATCAGAGAAATGCAAATCAAAACTGCAATGAGATGTCATCTTATTCCAGTTGAAATTCCTTTTATCCAAAATGCAGGCAATAATAAATGCTGATGAGAATGTGCAGAAAAGGGACACCTTATGCACTGTTAGTGTGAATGTAAATTAGTTCAATTAGTATGGAGAGCAGTGTGAAGGTTCCTCAAAAAAACTAAAAATAGAGCTACCACATTATTCAGCAATCCCACTGCTAGGTATATACCCCAAAGAAAGAAAATCAGTATATCAAAGAGATGCCTGCACTTCCATTTTTATTGTAGCAATATTCCCCAATAACCAAGGTTTCAAAGCAACTTAAATGTCCATCAGCAGATGCATAGATAAAGAAATTGTGGCACATGACATAAGAATAAGATTCCATCATTTGCAACAACATGAATGAAACTGGAGGTCAATATATTAAGTGAAATAACCCAGGCACAGAAAGGCGAACTTGGCATATTCTCACCTATTTCTGGAGCTAAAAATCAAAACAATTGGACTCATGGAGACAGAGTAGAATGACGGTTACCAAAAGCTGAAAAGGGTAGTGGGGGTGAAATTGGGATGATTAATGTGTACAAAACTGTAGTTAAATAGAAACATATACTATTTAATAGCACAACAGAATGACTACTGTCTACAATAATTTATTGTGCATTTAAAAATAACTAAAAAAAGTATAATTGGATTGTCTGTAACACAAAGTAAGGATGAATGCTTGAGGTGATGAATATTCCATTTACCCTGATGTGATTATTATGCTTATAACACAAGATCTCATATACCTTAGAAATATATGCACCTACTATGTATCCATGAAAATTAAAAATAAAACTCAAGTTAGTGTAGAAGAATGCCTTTGATGAAGGAATAAAATTATTAATCTTATTAAATTTTGAATCTTGTATATTGTACTATGTGAAGAAATAAGAAACTCACATGAAATATTTCTGTTGCAAACCAAGCATGGTGGCTGTCTTGAGGGAAAGCACTTTGGCAATTGTTGAGACTGTAAGCAGAACTAACTGCTTTCTTCACTGAACACCATTGACATCTGAAATAAATGACAGACAAACCATGGTTATTTAGACTTGGGCATCGGTAGACATTTCCTTTTAAATAAACGAAGTGTTCTTGTTACTTCAAGAGACATAACTAACCACCTTTGTTGCCAATGAAAAAATTCAAGCATCAGCTGAATAACAGTTTTAGAATTTTGGAAAAGCTTGTATCTGCTAATCTGAGCTTGATGGCTTACCAGTGCTTACAGTATTTTTTTATTCTTTTTTATTTTCATGGAAATACGTATGTTAACATGTAATGAGTTTATTATTATTTTAAAACAAATTAATAAATATCCTTTATGTTTCTTAACTTTAAGTACAGAACATATGGAAAGATGTTTATTTCCCACAAGTAAATGGTCTTTGGGGACTTCTTTTTAAGTATAGAAAGCTATATTAAGACCAAAAGAGGTTGAAAATAACAGTTAAGAGATATGTTTGTCCTTTGAATAAACTCTTGAAGAGGCATTTTGCTAACCACCTTCTTTCCATCATTTCTGAACTTCTCCATCAGTGGTCTGTTTCTCTGTGTGTGTCTCTCTCTCTCTGTCTTTCTCTCTGTGTGTGTCTGCCTCTCTCTCTCTCTTTCTATGATGAGCATTTGGGTAAAGAAAATATCTTTGAACAGTTAAATTAGTGGCAATGTTTCTAAAAAATAAAAAAGAGTTTCCACTGGGATAGGAGATTTTCTATATTATCTGGTATATAGTTCCTCAAATAATTTCCTTCTTTTTTTAAGAACTTAATTTTATATTTTCAGTGACTCTACATGCAGGACTGTAAGACAGGAAAACAAATATCTTACACCTATATGTCATTAGAAAGGCAGAAAGACTAAATGGGAAAGAAACAGTCAAAGAAAATAGAACCTACATACCCAAAATGCAAATACAAATGCCAGGGGTCATTCTATTTTTGTAAAGCCTGGGATGTGTCCATTTTCCCTGAAATATCTATTCGATGTTATGCTGGTTACAGATGTTGCCACAATTACCGCTGACAGTGTGGCTTTACAGAGACTTAATGACAGGATGATTACTTGTGCAGAGGAGTCACTGGAGCCCACATACGTGAACAGAATGACACAGGCCCACACACTGAGATTCTCAGCAAGTCACTAGCGATGACCATTATACTTTCTAAGTGATATTATCAATAATGCTGTCTGATCAGCCAACCACAGTATACATTATAGGGAGAAGGCTCTGGGGGCTATTTTGATAGAAAGTGAGATTTGGGCCACTTAGAAACTATTCCACTTGGAAGAGAGGTTATCATTTTATTTTTGCCACATGTAGAATTCTGCTGTGAGTTTTAAGCCACTAATTCCCTCCTCTATCTGGGTGTCATTTCCTTTTGTGTAATTTGATAGGATTGGATTCCTTAGTGGTGTTCAACAGTGAAATCTTACCAGTGAAACCTCAATAAACAAAACAGAGAAGTAGAGCTGCCGGGTTTAATGAAAAGATGAGGAAATTTTACATCTCCCTTTGGGTCTCTACTGAGTTTCTCCTGCTCAGCTTCCGAAGTATGGCTGTGGACCCTGAGGCTTTGGGTTACACTGTTTGAGAATGATTAGATTAAGCACTCTCTAGGTCCATGTGCTTCTAGAGGCTTTGTCAGAAATCTGAGTAATTTCTCTTAATTAGAGAACTAGTTGGTGTCAAGTTCAGAAATATATATGTGTATGTGTATCTGTGTGTGTGTATTATATATAGGTGTGTGTGTGTGTGTGTGTGTGTGTGTGTATCTGTGTTATGTTGGGGGGTGTATGTGTCTGCATGTGTATGTATCCTATTGGTTCTGTTTCTCTGAAGAACCCTGGCTAATGGCTAATACAATAAGCATATACTAGATAATCTGAGTGACCTTCTTATAATTGAATTTCAACACATGATGCCTGTTTGCCTAGAACTTTCCCAGTTTTAGCACTGCAAGTCCCACATTTCAGGGAATTCCTCAATTCCAGGGCAAACCAGGACAGTGGTCACCCTGAATTACAGCCACCTAGGAGACACTCAAGAGGGCGTATATAGACCCCTGGGAATCTGCAGACCCCAGTTAAAGTTGCACATGTAAGTTTATGTAGGAAACAGAGTCCTGCTCTGAAAATCAAGAAAATTAGTTTCCTATTCACTAGCAGTGAGATCTTGGGTAAGGGGTTTAAATAAAGTCAATGGTTATTTGCAAAAGCATGAATAAGTGACTGTGCATGTAGAGTTGCCCATTTCACCTGTATTTATGTTCCTTGCTATGGAGTGTAAAGCCAGTTCAATAGTAGGCACTGGTTGTTTAGTTAAGCAAAATCAGTTGCTTTCAGCTTAACTATTGCTAATTATATGCCATGCCAGTAGTAATTTATTTTAAAGATTTAAGTTTAATATACACAATAAATCTAATCAACAATTCATTCAAATAATGAATATAGCACATATTAGCATTATGCAATGTTCACTTAAGAATAAAAATATTTTATTTAGCCTTCCCATGTTTTATTCAGGAATACTGATCATTTTTATTAAACTTAGAATTGATGGAAAAGGTACCATGAGTATTAGGAATTAAGGGAAAAAATCAAATAGGAAGAGAAATTATGTTAATACATATAGCCTGCTCAGAAGAACTGGATCATGAATTCTAGAACTAGTGAGTCTATTTTAAATGTTTATAGCAGGTACAATGCATTATTTGTAAAACTGTGTAACAAAGGTGACATGCGAGTGTTGGGAAGGGAAGAGCCTGATCCCTTTAAATGGTACCAAAATGGGGAAGGGAAGTGCTGGATAGAGGAAGGTGTCGTCCTTGGGTAGGGCCCTGCCCCTACAGACCTAGGTGAGGACAGGCATTTCCCGCCCAAGTGTTGCATTTCCCAAGTCCACCCTGGCCTGCCAAGTCCCCATCCTGTCCCTACAAAAAGCTGAGACCCTAGCAAGGCAGAGACAGGAGCTGCTGGATGGCGAGAGGAGCACATTGGAGGAAGAAGACAAGCAGGTGGACAATGAAAGAACGTCAAGAAGAACATGGGTAGGCTGGTAGGCCTTCCACTGGTGGAACAAGGCGGAGTTTGGCAGCAGCAGTCAGAGGAGAGCCGGGTCTACTCCAGGGGAAAACCTTCCCATGTGCTGAGAGCTACCTCCACTCATTAAAACTTTGCACTCATTCTCCAAGCTGAGGTGTGATCCAATTCTTCTGGTACACCAAGGTCAGAACCTGGGATATAGAAAGCCCTCTGTGGTTGAGATAAGGTAGGGGTCTAATTGAGCTAACACAAGGTGCCTACAGATGGCTAAACTAAAAGATCACACTGTAACGAATGTCCACTGGGGCTTCAGGAGCTGTAAATGTTCACCCCTAGACACTGCCGTGGGGTCAGAGCCCGACAGCCTGCCCGTCTGTACGCTCTCCTAGAGGTCTGAGCAGCAGGGCACTGAAGAAATGAGCCGCACCCCAATCACATGCCCTGCAAGGGGGACAAGGGAACTTTTCCCGTTTCAAAAGCATTGACACAAATGGGGTGAACTCAGAGTCTGTTTAAAAAAGCATGGGCTTAAGAGCCAAAAGGCATGAATTTCAGTTTTGCTTGGCTTTGCTGCTTAACAGCAATGTGACCTCAGGCAAGTTATGCTTCAGTTTCTTTGTCTGTCTTCACAGTTTCTTTACCTGCCTTCATCACTTCTGTTCATAGTGATTTTGGAAGGGTTAAATAAGATAATATATAAATGATCAAGGACAGTGCAGTGATCTGTGGTGAGCAGGAGGAGGCCTGAGGGGGGAAGGGTAGTGAAAGGCAGGTCCAGGGGCACCTTCCACAAGCAGTGGATGCTCTAGAGAGATGTGCAACTGTCTATAGCATCAAGGGCCAGGGCTCTGGTGAGGGCGACTTCCTTATTTGTTTGAACAGCGTTTTTCTCCTGCCCTCTGCTCTCCTGACAGTGCTTTTCTTCAGCCAAACCAAATTGAATGCCAGAGGACAATGGACCCTGTTGCTGTAGCCCAGAGGCATGAGTCTCCCAAAACATGGTAAAGGCCCAAGTGTCGATTTGGAAGAAAAAACAGAAAACAGGAGGTTCAGCAATAGAATCTGCTTATACTATAAAATTGCATGCAGGTAAGTATGAAAATAAACTGCCATAACTCTAGAAGTTAGGTTGGAATTTTTTAAATAAACGTAAGCATATTCTTAGCATATGTACGAGTCCGTTTTCATGCTGCTGATAAAGACATACCCAAGATTGGGTAATTTATAAAGAAAAGGAGGTTTAACGGACTTACAGTTCCATGTGGCTGGGAAGGCTTCACAATCATGGTAGAAGGGTGAAAGGCACATCTTCTATGGTGACAGGGAAGAGAGAAAATGAAAGCCAAGTGGAAGTTTTCCCTTATAAAACCATCAGATCTCATGAAACTACCACAGGAACAGTGTGATTCAATTAACTCCATGATTCAATTAACTTCTACTGGGTCCCTCCAACAACATGTGGGAATTATTGGAGCTACAATTCAAGATGAGATTTTGGTGGGAACACAGCCAAGTCATATCACCATACAATCCAATGATCCATTTCTGGCTACTTATTCTGGAGAAATGAGAACTAACACTCATACAAAAATCTGTTTATAGGACTGCCTATAGCACCTTTATTCATAATCATTCCATGCTAGAAACTCCCCAAATGTCAGGTGAATGAATAAACAACAGTGGTACATCCATACAACAGGATACTATTCAGTGGTAAGATGAATGAACCATTAAAACTACAGCAGCATGGATGTATCTCAAAGGTATTATGTTGAGTGAAAGAAGCCAGTCTCAAAAAGTTGCATAGGGAATGGTTTCATTTCTGTAACATTCTTGAAAATACAAAACTGTAATGATGGGGACAGGCGGGCGTGGGTGGGGATGGTAGAATTGTTCTGTGTATTGACTGTGACAGTGGTTGCACAAATCTAGACATGTGTTGAAACTCATAGAACTGTATACCAAAGTAAAGGTCAATTTTATAATATGTTAATTTAATTGTAAAAATAAATATTTGAGAAATATTGAAGATGCAAGGTGCAATAATAAATTTATTCTTATAAACATATTGACCATTTGTTAATCCCAAGTTTGACCTTGAAGAAACTCCAGTATAAATTGAAATAAGAGTTCTATATGCAGAAATGCCTGAAAATAGAACATTATGTAGGCAGGCAGCCTTGGCATGGGGCAGCAGATGCAGGGGGGAGATGTGTATAACAGGATGAGATGTAACAGGCAGTGTAACCTTGCCAAGGGGCTGGAGGATCAGAAAGTAATTGTCCCCAGGTAGACGTAAAGGTCAGGGTCAAGTACAAGGGTCTGAGAACAGAAACCAAAAGCAGAAGTTCAGGCATAGAGTCAAGAACACATGCTGGAGATGAAAAATCAGACTAGAGTTTAGCTGCATCACAGAGCTCAAGGCAAGAGACCACCCAGCGCTTGGCGTCGGGTTACTAAGGAGTGAAGCAGAACAAGGATAAAGCAGATAGAGGCCTCGTGTGGGGTTCAGGGCGAAGGCACTGGAGTGAGACACAACTGGATGGGATTTCTGCTTCTGCCACCTCCTGGCTCATGACCTGGCATAAACATTTTACCCTCTCATGAACACAACTGGATAAGAATATTCCCCCCCCCCCCCCCGACTACAGTGCTGGAAGAATTAAGTGAAGTCACATTTGTAGTACTCTCAGCCAGTTGTGGGCTCTAGAGGAAGTGCTCAGATATATAAAAGTATATTAAATAAACGGCCACAGTTCACATCAGGACGACAGAGCTCTTGAGCTGTATATTTGGCAAGTCATTTCACCTTAAGTCTCAACTTATAAATATGTAAAATGGCTATAATAACACCTACTCCATGGAATTTGGGAAAGAAAGTTTTGTGGGGATAAGAGCTATGACAATGCTTTGTGAACTGGGAATTTCTATTTAAATGTATTTCAGATTAGAGCAGGCCAGGAAAAAGAAATCTTTTCTTGTTGCTTTGTTGTTGGCCTGAAGACACAGACAGCATTATCTGGAGGTCTGGGTTGGTGCTAGAGCAGGGTGGGGCCAAACATAGAGAACAGGGTGAAAAGAGTCCAGCCGTGACATGTCAAACAACTTTGTTCATGGGTAGGAGATGATGCAACATCAACAAGATGATGATAACTCACCTTTGAAGTTTGCAGTCAGGTGCCAAGGAAGTGAGATGGCTAGCAGCCTGAGCTCTGGAGCCAGAACTTTCTGTAGGAACTTAGGTCAGTGGTACAGAGAAATCTACTGTTGAAGATTCTTGACTATGACCCTTCTCCCCACCCCAATACACATCTGCAATAGGATTCTTCATCTATACCCTTAGTCATGTAACTTTCAATACTTACCAGTAGATAGACAGATTCCATGTCTTTATCTCACTGACTGTGTTTGTCCAGTGACTTGTTTTGGACAATAATGGGTTACCAGATATAACAATGGGATAGGCTTTAAATATGCTTGATGGGTTAGCTTGGCCTCACGCCACCCATGATGAATGCTACTGCCACTAGTCAGGAGAAGATTTTGCCCCAAGTAGCTACTGCACCTTCAGCTTAGGTTACAATGAATGACACATGGAAGATAACTGAACCCAATCAATAGCCTAAATCAGAGTGCGCTCAACCCTCCAGCTGATCCTTTTAGTGAGAAATAAATGTTGATTACTGGAAGTTGTTGAGATTTTTGAGGTCATTTGTTATGTGATATTATTGCAACAATAACGGACTTAGCACAGAAAGTTCCTTAACTTTAGTTATTCTCAGTTTTGTTCTTTTAAAAATAATAATGCCCATCACCTAGTAGGACAATTATCAGGAATAAAGGAAGTGATACATGCTGAGTACTTAACATAGTACCCAATACCAAGCAAGAAGACAATACATGAAAATTACTGCAAGAAGGCAGAGAATGGGTTAGTTTGCAAATTCTGAAAAGTGTACAGTTTGCTAAGTTTCTGCTCTCTCATCTGTGAAATGCATGTGTCACCTATCTCTAAGGGATGCTGTTAGGGTGACACAAAGAGATGGATACAAGATTAGGTTGTGAAGAGCTTTGCACGGTTTAAGAATTATTATTTTTCTACTCTAGAGAATACTCTTACCAAATATTATTTATCACCATCTCTGAAGCTAAAAAGTTATGGAGGACAGTGGGACAAAAGATATCATTGATGACAGCCTGTACTAATAAACTGATAACTTATTAAAATTAGTCCCTATGCAAGAGTCCCTCTTCACTCCATGCTCTTCTTTCTGTATCCACAGCATCAGTATCCTTGCAGGTTGCTCTCAAACATCTGATAACACAGTTCAAGTATGTTGCAATTTGATTGTAAAAGGAAACTGCATATCTTGGAAAAGAGGCGAGGTTTTGCCAAGATGAAAAGATGATGGAGTATTTCTCTAATCACATGCAAAGTAATTGACAAATGAGGATCTGATAGAATTAGACCATTAATAACTGAAGAAGAGAAAATCGACAAGGATGATGACATGATAGGCTTTAAAAGAGAATAACTTGATCATTTAAATATCAAAAGATGCAGTTAGGCTTTTGGGAAAACTGATGAAACTTCAATTTTTTCTCAAAAGGTGTTTATGGTTGTGCATTGAAGGATGTCATATCATGCTAATATGTCACAATTTCTTTGAAAACTGGTCTTAAAATACTTAATTATGTGTTAATTTTAATAATTAGCAAATAATTGCAATATAACCTGTGCTTCTATTAAATTTCAAATCATCTTATTTTCATACATTTTCATTTTTTAAGATAAAGTCTAAAACTTCTCTCTCCATTTTTCTAGGAAATTTTGGTTTCTATTTTTAGTGGCCTTTTTTCACCATCATTTTTTTTCTGTGTATAACTGGGATCTTTTCTATTTGTTATTTCTTTCTCTCTTTTAAATCCAGAGAACTACTTCTTATTGGGAGATTTAGGAACTGGGGCTTTTGGTGGAGTCATAAAGGGAGGAAAACATATGCCCAAGGTCCAGCAGACTGCCCTGGCCATTTCAGGTGAGTTATGTGGTTGGCCAAATGAACTGTTGAAAACCCTAGGGTGTGGGGTGTGAGACTTAGCTGCAAGGCAACGTGATGCCTTAGACCAATCCTCTTCCTCACTTCTTTCTGACTTCAGCCAGGCAGTATAACATTGAGTCTTTTTATCCTCTGTAAAATGGGAACAATAATGTTTAACCTGCAGCACCTTGATGAGGACTGAATGATATTATATACATTACAGTATGTTGGAAAATGTTTGCGCAATAGATGCTCAAAAAACAGCTGTGATGATTTCTAATATAGCCATGGAATACAGAGAGAATATTCCACTAGGATATTTCCCTTGCTGCATTCTCTTCTCTAACTTCCTACCTCTTGAGCATCTTTAAGCATACTTCAGCATTACCCTCCAGACTCCCCTGTGTCCTCTGCCTGGCCACACAAGATGTGCATTCTGGGAAACAGCGTCTTGTATTTAAGTTATTCTTCACTGGGCAGTGTAAAGAAAGATTTGCCTTAATATGCCCCCAAAAACTTGGGCTCACTGAAGGGATGCTTGGCGTGAGAGGAGGAAGAAGGTAAGCGCTGGTACAGGCAGCCAGAAAGCAACTTTGCCTCCTCCATGATTTGTCTTGAACACTCCATGAGTTGACTTCAATTTTTGAAACAAACACTGAACCAAATAGAACCAGCAGGGAATCAAACCTTCAGAACATCCAGAGCTAGAATCAACCCACTAGTGTTAAATTTTGTCAACCATGGGAGGAACCTGACAATAACTATGAATTAATTGTTTTGTAGCTAAGGAAAATAAGGTTTATAGCTAAATTTGAGTAATTTGCCAGGGGTCTCACACGTAGCCAGAGTTGGAGGTGGGATTGAAAGCCTGGGGAACCCTCCAACATGCCACCTTATAAGTAAGCCCAAAGCTGTTCTGCTGTGGGTCAAATGAGTGCTCTGCAGGAAACACCTTGAGTCTCTATCTCAGATAGATGGTGTGAGATAATATTTATCAAAACACTTTGCATTCCTAATGTCAGTTTTCACCTTCAAATTGGTCCCTGAAATAGGTAAGGCAGAGGAAAGAATCTCATTTACCAATTAATTTATGTAATGTATGCAAGGTCACAATTTAGCTAGTGTCAGAGCCGAGACTAGAATTGAATACTCTGAACCTTTTCACCGTATTTTAAATCCCCAAATTCTCTTTCTCAGAACATTTTGTTGTGTCTCAGGATCTCTGTATTTTGTTTCTGTGGCTACCAGCTGTGAGATGATATACCTTCAGAACAGAGAGATGGAGAGGAACTTCATTCCGTGGGAATGCATCTCCTTTTCACTCCACAGAGCCCCATCCCTCATTTTGGCATTGCAGAGACCCAGCTGATGCAGGCCCAGCAAGCTTGAGAATATACAAATGTAATGAAAATCAGTTAGGGGCCAATTTTCCCTATCAAGAAGGGAATTGCATTTCTCAGGCATGTGGGAAAAGAGAGGTTGATTACACGTAACACGTTTCCACAAAGGGAGTAGCATAAGGGAGAACTCAAGCCATGCATGTTTTGAGAGGGAATTCTCCTGTGCTAAACACAGTCGAGTGCCATCTGTGCTTCTGATAATTTCATCTGACTGCCTGTTTAGTTATGGGATTGCTGATGTGAGCAACTTGGAGGCACTTATTTGACTCATGTTCCATTATCTCATGAATGTTACAGAGTTTGAAGTTTTCAGAATAGGATGTGGAATGTGGAATCACCCAAGAGAAAATGGGGTGTTGCATCCTATATTAGTTCATGTCATTGGATGTTAACAGAGATCAATAGTTTCTTTTGATGATGGTATCCTTGAGTTTTGAATACTGATGCCTCTGGATAGCTGGTGAGTTTTTGTGTCTGGGGGATAGTGAATGGCGAAAAAAAATCAGCAAATTAGTGATTATAATCACTGGCTTACTCACCAGACAATACACTTGTGAGCTAAAGGATGGTCACAAAGAGATAACGATTTAACATCATTTTGTAGAAATGGCATCAAGGATAAAAAGCTAATTGTCTGGACCAACAATTGTATGGAAAGGACACCGACAGTGTTATGATTTCAATATGGACCTGCAGTTTCAAAATCCAGCGTTCTTTTTATTCTATTATGCTAGCTATCATTCCCCTCAAACTTGCCCTCATCATATTTACTTTTAATCATTATTTTCTTATAATTTTTTAAACAATTACTTTCATCATTCGCTCCCTTTGGACCAAATTACTTTTATCATTTGCTCCAGAATTTTTTCAATTATTATTTTTGGACCTTAAACACCACCAATTGAAACTACTTTTTTTAGTCTCTGTGAATTCCCCATTATCCAACAGCTCCCTGCATAGTGCTAAATACGTGACCATGCCTCAAAGGTATATTTTTATTGATGGATTTGTTGGTTAACTGATTTCATTGTTAATATAATCCCTGTGTTTCAGCTTTCTTATTTTTATTTTATTTTATTTTTGTTTTGAGACAGAGTCTCACTCTGTCATTCAGGCTGGAGTAGAGTGGCGTCATCTCGGCTCACTGCAACCTCCACATCCCGGGTTCAAACAATTCTCCTGCCTCAGCCTCCTGAGCAGCTGAGATTACAGGCACCCGCCACCATGCCTGGCTAATTTTTGTATATATATATATATATTTTTTTTAGTAGAGTTGGGGTTTCACCATTTTGGCCAGGCTGATCTGAAACTCCTGACCTCAAGTGATCCACCTGCTTTGGCCTCCCAAAGTACTGGGGTTATAGGCATTCACCACTGCCCTGTGTTTGAACTTTCTAAAATTACCATGCACTTATCTAACTAATTAGTGATTAAATATTAGTTGTGTGCCTACCAGGAGTAGAGAGATTAATCTCACTACCTAAAATTATTTATGACATGTAGCATAATAGAATAATCTGACAGAGAGAGAGAGAGATTGATTGTTTGAGACTGATTGAAAGGAATTGGCCCATGTGTTGAGGTGGCTGGCAAGTCCCAAAATCTGATGGGATTGACCAGCAGGCTGGAGACCCAGGGAAGCCATGCAGTTTGAGTCCAAAGGCAGTCTGCTGACAGAATTCCTTTTTGCGTGGGGAAGGTTAGTCTAGTTCTATCACTGCCTTATTATGAAGGGTAGGTAATCTGCTTTACTTAAAGTCTGCTGATTTAAATGGTAATCGGATTCCGAAAACTCCACAGAAACCTCTAGAATAATGTTTGACCACATATCTGGGCACTGTGTTCCAGCCACGCTGACACATTAAATTAACCATAGCAGACATCCTTTAATCACACAGGCTGTCTTGCTGGGCACAGATTTAAATCTCTAGAAAGGAACAGCACCTCTGTATCCTCCACTGAACCCTGCCACGAGCCCCTCAAGATCAGAAAAAGGAAATCCACATAAACACACAACACCATGAGAATGAGTATATATTTATGTTTTAACATGAATACATCTCAAAAATAGAATAATGAGCCAAGAAGCATGTGTCTATGTATGTGAACAGCTTGCAGAAAGAGACAGACAGTATGATAGCCTTTATATAAAGTTTTAAAGCACACAAAAATTAAAGTTTATAGATAACAAGAATAAAAGCACATTTGTCAAAGTAAACCTCACCCTCAAGAAAGTAAATATCTCCGTGGAAGATGATGGGCAAATGGATTGTGTAGAAGGAGTGCTCAGCGAAGCCTCAGCTATGTCTCTGGCGGTTCCTTTCTTTTTGTTTCCAAAGGGTCTGACACAATTAAGGCAAATATTAACTTGAGAAAGTTAAATCAAAAAAACGTAGCTGTGATTATTTCTAACATAGCCATTTTTAATACAGCCTAATGCCTACTCTATTAGGCAGTAGGTACAAGGGTGTTCATTTTATTATTTTGGATGCATTTTATGTGCTTGAAATATTTGGCAATAAAATTGTTAGAGTGTCTGCTTTTTCTCCCAGGAGTCCCTGCCAAATGTAAGGTGTCTGATCCTTCCTCTGTACCGCTGCTTTATTTACCAAGGCCTCAAACACACACGAGTTACAGTGTGTGCTCAGAAATAGGGTGGGAAAGAGGGGTGGAGCTTTCTATCAGAGGAAAATTCCATCAGGCCTCTGTGTACTAATCTACTCCTGCATCTGAGCCCAGTCTATTTAGTGCTCAGCAGTCAATCTTGAACATTCCAACAGGGACATGCTATGTAAATGTTCTCAGGAGAAAGCTAAGAATACATAAGTAGTTAACCCAAGTCTCTTCCTTCTGAAGCCACCTAAAAGTCTAGACAAATGGCTGCTATGTATCAAGATGGAAACACTATTTAGATTTAATAAACACAGTATTGCATGAATAATTTGTTAAATTACTGATATGACCAGCTAAACTAGGGGATATGGAATTAGTTTAATTCTATTAGTCATGATTCCATATCCATAGAGTTATGGGAGTTACACAGTCTACAGATCAGAAATATGCCATTTTCTTTGTACTAGATTAGTATGCTCATCTTTCTAACAACTCTGATGTGAATCTTGGATTCCTCATATGTAAATTAGGTTTGGAAAAAACCAATAAATTGGCAAGGTTAAAAAGTGAATTTTGTTTTGGGGGGCAATCTGCAAATTTTGATTCATCACTTGGATAAAACAAAAGTGTTTGCATGCCTCGAAGACAGAGAGGAAGGGATCTGCTTCAGATGCAAATAAACAATACTGAGATGAAATTCTAATGAAAGGCAGACAGTTCCCTGGGTACACTCCTTTAGCTACATAAAGTAGCAAATGGAGTATATTTAAAAGCCCTGTAGATAACCACTGATCCTTTTAGGGGCAAGTAGCAGTTTATCAAGTAGCAAATAAAGGTTGATTTTAGTCGTGTTGTGTATGAGCTTGACAGCCATTAATAAGTAAAGAAATATTAACTACTTAATATAGATAATGATCTAATATTCATGTATTTAACAAGTATTTATTGAATACCTACTATGTGCCAGATACTGTTAGGTATTAATTACAAGATGGTAAGGAAAAACCTACAGGACTGAACCTGCCTTGATGAGGCTTGCATAGTCACAAAACCAATACAAAATTGAATCTCTCAAAAGTGCTATGGAGGAGAGAGAAACTCGGCCTATAATTGTGGGAGCTGATCAGGGAGGTCAGGGAAGGTTTCCCTGAGGAAATGATGTATGAAATGCAACTTCAGGTCATGAGAGAATAGATCAGAGTGGCAGGAGCATATGCTTAGTCAACAGCTATTTATTGAGCATCTGTTATGTGACAGGCACTTTGCTGGTTGATAGGGATACATCTGCAAGATGGACAAAGTCACCTGTTCTTGAAAAGCTTATATTTGGAAAACGGGCTCAATCAAAAATAAACATAATAATTAATTAAGTTCCATAGTATAATAAATGATATGAAAAATGGGGAAGTGGGCAAGGAGGATCATGAGTGTCTCAGGTTGGGGTGAGTCACTTTGAATAGAAGGATCAAGGCAGGCCTCATGACATGGGTGACAGTTGAGTGATGGAGTTAGCTCTACGGATTCCTAGAGGGAGGTATTTCAGGCAGAGGGAACAGGCAGTTCCAAAGGGGAGGGTACGGTTGGCATGTTCGGGAATGGAAGGAGGCCAGTGTGGCTGGAGCAGAACAGACGAGGGGGAGAGAAGTCAGAGATAAAGCCAGAGAGGCAAGGCTGGGGGATTAGACCATGGGGGCCTTAGGGCCACACTGGCTTTGGGTTCTACTCTGACAGAGTGGGGCAGCCCTAGAGGGCCTTGAGCAGCTGAGACATGATCGGACTTCTGTTTTAAAAGGACTTTCTGAGTGTTGTAAGCTAAAATTCAAATTGAAAGCCCCTCACTGACTGAGTAGACCTCCTCTTGCTCAAGAGGACCCCAGAGAAAGCTTAAAAACTTAATTCTTGGCCATGACAGGATGAAAGGTTGAATACACCTCATTATACTCCCTCCTTTGTGAAATTTAAGTATCACAACTGATTGGCATTAATGTTAAAGTAGAGGCAATAAGACTAACAGAATGGGCCAGGCACAGTGGCTCATGCCTGTAATCCCAGCACTTTGGGAAGCCAACACAGGAGCTCACTTAAGGTCAGGTGTTCGAGACCAGCCTGAGCAACATGGCAAAATCCTGTCTCTACTAAAAATACAAAACTTAGCTGGGCTTGGTGATGGGCGCCTGTAATCTCAGCTACTCAAGTGGCTGAGGCATGAAAATTACTTGAACCCAGGAGGCGGAGGCTGCAGTGAGTCAAGATCATGCCACTGTATGCCAGCCTGGGTGACAGAGCGAGATTCTGTCTCAAACAACAACAGCAACAAAAACTAATAAAACAGACTCTTGATGACAAGAAGATAGAGGACCTAAGGCCATGCCAGACAAAGGTTAAATCACACACCCTTCCTGGTCACCCTGAGCCAGTATTTTGGTTAACAGACTTCTTTATCTTAACCTAAAACCTTCCTTTCTGCTCACTCCAAATTTTCAGATAAAACTTTACTCCTTTAACCCCAATTGCAAACTAAAGAATCTCTGGATACACCTATGACCTGTATACCCCGCTTTAAGGTATCACACCTTTCCTGGAAGAGTGAATGTATCCTTTCCAGGTATGGATTTCTGTTAGCTGCAACCCCTGTCTCCCCGGATTATATAAAAACAAATTATAACCCAACTGCCTGAGACGCACTCTTCCAGGGCCTCTTGAGACTGTGTTCCCTGGGCCATGGTTGCTCATATTGGCTTAGAATAAATCTCTTGAAAATATTTTACAGAGTTCGTGTTTTCCTGGAACAAGTGGTACGGAATGAAGGTGAAGCCAAGACCACAAGGAGATTATGGCAATGATTCACAGGGAGATGGCCACGGCTGGGGCCAGGGAGAGGCAGCATCGTAGCTAGGGAGAATGGGGATCTTTCAGCTACACTCTGACGGAGAGGCAGTGAGATTAGCGGGTGGACAGTGGTTAGGAACAGTCAGACATTTCTTCAAGATTTCCAGCTGGAGCAGCCAGAAAGGTGGAGTTGCCACTGACTGATTCAAGGAAGTGTCCAGGAGAGCAAGTTGGGGAAGGGGTTGGATCAGCGTTCAATTCTGGAGATGCTGTGACAAGATTTCTAAGATATGTGCAAGTGGAGACGCCAAGGAGGTAGTTGTGGGGAGAAAATTTGAAGAAAGAGAACATGGACAAATCTTTCGGGAAGTTTCATGGTCAACGAGAGCAGAGAAGTAAAGCTGAGGCTAATGAGAAGTGAGATCAAGAGGAAGTCTTGTTTTGTTTTGAACTTGGGAAAAGCGGCAGCAGGTGTGTGTGCAGATGGTAATGAGTGTGGTGAATAACGACCCTGGGTGGCCAGGGGCAGGCCAGCAATATCGGCCCTAGTTAGACATTCTGAGATATTGGGGTTTTTATTAGAGAGGTGGGAAACCATTGAGATTTTAAGCAGAGCAATTTGACAAAAGCCGAATCACATTTGGAAGGGATCTCTCTGTCTGCAGAGGACCAAATAGATTGGAAACTAGCCAAAAAGTAGCTGCAGGCAGAAGACTAATAATATGTGCCTACGAATGTACTAAACATTTTATGTATTCACTCATTTAATCCTCGTAACACACTTCTGAAGAGGGTTTCATTGACAAGTGAGGACACTGAGGCTCAGAGTGGTTTAGCAACTTGCCTGAAGTCAGCACGCAGCTAGTAAATCAGTAAGAGAGCCAGAGTTAGAGCCCAGGCTGTCCAGTTCTGAGCCCTTGGCTCCTTGCAACTGCGTGCTATGAGTTATAGACTCATGGAATTTTTACATTCGAAGGGCTCTTAGAAACTGCCTAACCTAGCCCCCAGGTAAACGGAATTTGAGGTATTCAGAAACAATATCTTGCAGATGGAATCATAGTTTAAATTCACCAGGGGTGGTTGCTATTTAAAGTCCTATTCTGGAAATCCTTTGTAAAGTCAAGAATCCTTTTGTAAAGCAAATAATCCACTCTCCAATTTAGCTTGGGAGAAAATGCTGTTCTTCAAACATCAGGTAAATCTATACAACTAAAAAGTGCCAGAGGATGTTCTTATCATTCAGGGAGAGCAGTTGTGGTGAGGCTGTTGGAAGAGATGTGGGAAGAGCAGATTGCTTAGGACCGGAGGAGTGGGGTTGTTGATTCTGTGTAATGACCACTGACTTCTAGATAAATTAGATGAAGTAATTCAAAGGTTTCTAATTATGTCACCACTAAGGATTCTTAGAACCCACTTTGTGAACCTGTGAGTTACTGTGGAGGACATAACATTACTGCCTCCCAATATTGCTTTCTTCATTCGAAAACTGTTCCTGCTTCATCCCATCCTCATCAGGTGATTCTGGTGGAACTGTCAATCGCAAGGCTTTACCTGCCCCCTAGTTCTTGGATTGGGCACATCACTAGTTCTGGCCAATCAGAACCTCTCTAGACTGTCACCTAAGCAAACTTTCTCTTGATTATGAGCTGTAAGAACAAAGCAAATGTGGGGCTACAAACAGTTAACATGTGTCACATGGAAAGAGCTTATATGAGAAAAAAATCTAGGCAGAGGCAAATGAACCAAAAATGAAAAATTAAAGCAAAGCTCTGGTGACATTGAAGTTCTAAACCTGAATCCAGCAAGATTATCACTTTAAGATTTTCTAGTTACATTAAGCAACAAATTATCTTTGTTGCTCTATGCTTCAGGTCTAACCTGTGAACGGTGGATAATAATACTACCTACCTTGTAGCATGTAGCAAGGACCACATTAAATAATGCATGCAAAACAAAGCAAAGAAACTTATCAGGTAGCTATTGCTGCATTACAAACTATTACATCCCCAAATTTAGTGTTAAAACAGTCGTTCATTGAGATCACAATTCTGCAGATTGTTGTCTGGCTGTTTGGGTTGGGTTCTCTTTGGTGGTTATTCTCATCTCAGCTCTGCTCACTCATGCATCTTGGTCAGTTTCTGAGATGGCTTAGTTCACCTCCATGTGGTCACACATCCTTCAGCAGGCTTGCCCACAACCTTTTCCCTTGGTGGCTAGATACAGTTCTAAGAGGAACAGTAGAAGGCCCCTTGAGGCCTAGGCTTGTAACTAGCACAGTGTCTTTTCTGTGCATTTTAGTGACCAAAGCAAATCATAAAGTAGACTCTATACCTACATGGGAGAAGCTGCAGTCCAACTGTGAATGATTATGGCTACCTTTTTCAATCTGCTACATTAAGTGTTCAATAAATCTCACTATATGTTGCTGACATTATTATTTTCTAAACTGCTATATTTTCTATTACTTGCTACAGACATTATTACCCTTGCTACTAGACTTTTTAAAAGTTTAGCTTAGGGGCTGGGTGTAGTGACTCGTGCCTGTAATCCCAGCACTTTGGGAGGCCGAGGCAAGTGGATCACTTGAGGTCAGGAGTTTGAGACCAGACAGGGAAAGATGGCAAAACCCTGTCTCTACAAAAAAAATAACAAAAATAGCCAAGGGTAGTGATGCATGCCTATAATCCCAGCTGCTGGAGTGGCTGAGGAAGGAGAATCACCTGAGCCCAGGAGGTGGAGATTGCAGTGAGCTAAGATCATGTCACTGCATTCCAGCTTGGGCGATAGAGCAAGACTCCATCTCAAACAAAAACAAAAACAAACAAACAAACAAACAAGAAAAGGTTTAACTCAGCGATTACCTAGTGACTTTTCCTGGACTTCTCTTTGAAACCCAGATAGAGTTAACTTCTAAAAATATATAGTTTGCCTCCTAAAATATGTCAAATGACATCATGTATGTCATTAGCAGAATATTACAAAAGTGAAAAACTGGGCCAGGTGCGGTGGCTCACGCCTGTAATCCCAGCACTTTGGGAGGCCGAGGCAGGTGGATCACGAGGTCAAGAGATCGAGACCATCCTGGCCAACATGGTGAAACCCTGTCTCTACTAAAAATACAAAAAAATTAGCCGGGCGTGGTGGAGCGCGCCTGTAGTCCCAGCTACTCGGGAGGCTGAGGCGGAAGAATCACTTGAACCTAGGAGGCTGAGGTTGCAGTGAGCCGAGATTGGGCCACTGCACTCCAACCTGGCAACAGAGCAAGACTCCATCTCAAAAAAAAAAGTGAAAAACTGTAATTTCTTATTTTGTAAGTAATATTTTATCTGCTCAGCAAGACCTTGGAAATTACGAGGCTTTAATGATCTAGTTTACACACTCTGTTATTTGTTTGCAAGTTTCTCTTCACTGGTTTCCGTTTTGTAATTATTTGTATTTTTTCCTTGGTTGATTTATCTTTAATTGTGTTAAATTTGAGGGGAACAATATTGAGATCATTCAATTGTTCTTATGAGGCCATAATATTTATTATTTTCAGGAATAAATACATTGTAGATTTTCATGCTCATTAATTGTAGAGAACATTAAATTATGCAAGGTATGCAG
Source organism: Plecturocebus donacophilus (assembly GCA_004027715.1). Lineage (NCBI taxonomy): Eukaryota > Metazoa > Chordata > Mammalia > Primates > Pitheciidae > Plecturocebus > Plecturocebus donacophilus. Next base: position 55,547 of record PVKP010009576.1, read on the forward strand.
TGAATACATTTAAATTCATTACTTAAATTCCATCAAGAGTATTAATACTGATTTGATTATTTTCATTATTATGCCACTAAAGGTATTACCAAATTTCAGTTTCTCCCATTTTTAAATTCAGCTGAGGATTAGCGTAAGCCTTTCTTTTTTATTATTTTAAAGACAAACAATATGAAAAGGATGTGGCTTTTAATTTTTTTGTAGGGAGGTGGTGATTTTACTCTAGAGTAAGAGATCTGCATAGAACATTTGTGATATCAAAATATCAAAAGCAAATATCAGCATTGTAATCTCCCAAAGTAACCAGAAATAAATGCCACCATTATCAGTCAACAATTATGGAGTGCCTATGGTGTGCCTCAGAATAAACATCAATATTAGTCAGTTTTGAAAACATGTTATTGTATCTGTGTGTAATAGTAGTATTATCATCCAACATTAGCAGACATCTTTTTGTTTTTACTGGATTGAATATTACCTTTTAATATTGGATTAAATATTAATATCAGCAATTGATAACTGAGCACCAATTCTGAACACTTGTCTGTGTATTAATTAAATACTGGATAACACATTAACCTAAAATTTGGAACAATAATTCATTATCTGTTACTGTGTGTGTGTGTGTGTGTGCGTGTGTGCGTATGTGTGTGTGTGTGTGTGGTGTTCAGCAGCAGCATAGCTGTGTCATTCTGACTCCGCGTATCTCATGAGATTGTAGTCATTTGTCATCCAGGATTGCAGTCATCAGAAGGTTTGACTGGGGATGGAGATCCAATTCCAATGTGGCTGACTCACATGACTGACAAGTTGATGGTGGACCTCAATTCCTCTTCACATGGGTGTGTCCACATGTCATGGCCATTAACCTGTTGAAATGCTGCTTAGCTTCTCCAAGGAGCCATCCCAGAGGACAAGGCAGAGGCCATAATGCCTTTCATGACCTAACCTTGGCAGTCACACATCATTACTGATACTGTATTCTATTTGTTAAACCAGTCATCCCTGATTCAAGGTGCTCAAAATGGTGTAAAAACCAGGAATCAAGGATCATTTGTGACTATTTTGGGATCTGGCAGCTACTGACTTTTATCAAGGGACAATAGAATACCTACTAAAGCCAGCTTTATCAATCAACAGAGATTGAGTACATTTTAATGTTGTATCTGATAGTATGTTATATCCCATGCATAACCATGAGGCCATTGACTTATATCTCCAGGGCCCCTTTATGCTAGCAATTGTTGGAGTCCTTTACTATAATAGTAGCCACTCTCTAGCTATCTTCCCCAGAAGAATCCAGAACTTTTATGATTTGATTATAATTATAATTTAAGATATCACACTTGTGGTATCTTTCCCACAAATATTTGGAGTCAAATAACCTTTTCAGAACCTTCTCAAAGTGTAAATATACTTTTTAAGAAAAATGTATTCACACACAATTTTGCATATAGTTTTAGTAGACTCAGGAGCACTCCTCCCCTTTAAGTGGATTAATACTTATTTAGAGGGAGTTAAGGTTTTGTTTTGCTTTTTTCCCAGAAAAGGGTAAAAGGCAGTGTATACATTAATTAGAGAAAAATTTATTCATGTGATCTAATTTCCAAATAGCCAAGAGTAATTATTTCCTTAAAAAAATTACAATCCTTAACTTGTCTCTCAAAAATACAAAAAATACAAATACTCTCAAAATTTCTCATAATCTTTTTATATGATTTTATATGATTCTTCCTAGTTTTTCTTATTTCATATTCTGAATCCCTCTGTTTTTTGCTTTCAGTCTACACACAATTTTTCTTTCATCACCCCTTTCTCCGCAAGTGTTTTCTTATGTAGATTGACTCAATCTTTTTTAGTCTTAGACTTTTCTGCCTCTATATCCTTCTTAATTTTGTGTCTTTCTGCCCATCCTCTAACTGTAAACTGACAAATTTAATAACCAACTGGGTATGATGGCCTTTATCTGAGGAGTGGGAGCACTCCCAGGTGTAGAGAGGACTGAGGAGAGGTGAGTGGTGCATATGGTATTGCTATTTTTTTTATTCCTTCTGGTAGAGGGGGAGACCTAGGAATTTTGACATTTTAATATATTGTTTTTATCTCTGCCTGACTTTCATTGATTAGCAATTGATCTGACAGAAACATCTTCAGAACACTATATTTTTAGAGAATTTTGCCTTATCTGAGTTTTCTGAAGAGTAGATGAGTCACACAACCTAAGTTTCAGGCAGACATTTATAAAAAGCTAACAGGATAATTTTCTGATTTCAATGTTCTCCAAACAGAGACTTATGAATATCCAGCCCTGAAAACTGAGACAAGTTCTGTGCCAGAACAGTTCATTATATTCTGTTTTCTTTCAGGAATGGAAGATATTAACAGTAAGAGTCTCTTTGTTGTCTTGGTATGGATACTTTTGGTTATCATATAAATTATCATTTTGTGTGCTTCTTTATGTATTATTTTTATATTATAATTATTTATGTTATAATAAAAATGTGACAAAAACAACTACAAAAGGTTGACTTCAACTCTCAATATATATTAAAAGCTCCATTAATTGGGCAACCTTGGGAATGGAAATAAGCAAAATCCCTTTATCAATTGTGTCATGTATATGGAAGGACTGGGTGCATCAATTAACTGCATTTAGAGGTTAACATAAGATGATATTTTATTTTTTCAAATTCCAATCCTTTTTTTTTTTTTTTTTTTTGATACAGAGTCTGTTGCCCAGGCTGAAGTGCAGTGGCACAATTTTGGCTCACTACAACCTCTGCCTCCCGGTTCAAGTGATTCTTCTGTCTCAGTCTCCTGAGTAGCTGGGATTGCAGGTGTATGCCACCGTGCTCGGCTAATTTTTATATTTTTGGTAGAGATGGGGTTTTATCATTTTGGCCAGGCTGGTCTCGAACTCCTGACTTCAAGTGATCCAACTGCCTTGGCATCTCAAAGTGCTGGGGTGCCCAGCCATCAAATTCCAATCTTTTAAGGATAAAGAATACACTTGATCATTTTGGAAAGTGGGTGGAATTTTAAGATGGCCCCCAAGATTCCTGTGTAATTCCCAAGACTGCTTCTGTGATGGGTTTTATATTGTCATTCGGTTATTTATGTGGAACAGTTGAAATTAAGAAAAGGAGATTATCTTGGGTAGACTCAACCTATTTAGATGACCTGGGCTCTTCCTGAAGAGAGAGATTTAAAATGCAAAAGAAATTCCACGTGAAGTCTTTATTATTGGCTTGAAGATGGAGGAAGCCACATGCAAGGGCCGAAGGTGGCCTCAGGAGCTGTGAGTGCCCCTTGGCTGGCAGCAAGGAAACAGAGACCTTAGTCCTGTAACCACAAGGAACTGAATTCTGTGACAATCACTGGAGGAGGATCTTGATCTTCAGTTAAGGATGTGTTAGCCAGTGCCTTGATTTCAGCCTATGTGTATCTGAGCAGAGCATCCAGTCATGGTGTACCCTACCTTCTGATCTACAAGCTGTGAAATAATGCATTAGCATTGTTTTAAGCCACTGATTTTGTGGCAATTTATTATGGAGCAATAGAAAATGAATAGAAGACCTCACCTGTTTTCTCTTGACATTTGTGGCAGGTGAAACCACAGGAGGAGAGCAATGTAAGTGGCAACCAAGAGCTCGAATTCCAGAATCCTAGACTCAGGTTTGTGGTTCAATTCTACCCAATTGCAAACTATGTGAGTTCCGCCAAATGTGAAACCTCAGTTTTCTCACCTGCACAAAGGAAAATCATTATTGATTTCTCTTAGAATTGTTGAGAGGCTTATATGATATAATAAAAATAAAGAACTAAGGATTGTGGCTGGCACATGTAAGAGCTATATGTGTTAACTATTATTATCCTGCCGAAAAAAGGAATAGAACATTGATTTTGAGAGCTCGAAAATAGGAGTGTTCATTAATCAACCAATAATTGTATACTTTTGGCAGTTTAACAATATATTATTATTATTTTTTAATCCCATGTAATCACTACCCTGTGAAGAAGATATTATTAACATTATTTTTCAATTTTTTGTTCTGAAATAATTATAGGCTCACATAACATTGCAAAAATAATACAGAGAAGCCCCATATACCCTTCCTTCAGCTAAAGATGACATCTTACACCACTGTAGTGTGTTATCAAAACTAGGAAACGGACATTGGTACAATACAATTAACTAGACTGCAGACCTTAGTCACCTTACTCAAGTCTCACTGGTAATGACTTAATTTTGCAGATGAGAAAACAGGTTTACTTCAATGGCTGATTTCAATTGCCCCTTGAAAGTTGTGGTCAAATTACGTGGATTTATATTATGAATTGTTTGTCTCTATTGCCTATGTGTGCTTTGTGACAGACGAGTGTGGAAAAATGTAGCACCACTTGACCACTCTAATGAAAACCCAACTGTACTTATAATTCCAAAATTTTATTTTTGACAAGAAACATCTATTTTTTCGGGGAAAGAAAGATTATATTGTTTATCTTGAGTGAGGGCAAGCTGACACAGATGTTGACAAGATCACAATAACCCAGATAGATGCACAACAATTTGTACCCTGGTACCAAATTCCAAAGCCCATAAATATCTGCAAAATACCGTCAATTTTTCTTTTAGTTATCAGCAAAGGCAAGGATTCTCATATGAAAGAAAGCTGAAAGTAACCTAGGAGTCAACTCCTTAAGACCTAGGTAAAACTGACCCTCTGCCAATTAGTCTGTGGGAGTTTTTAAGATTTCAGTGAATTCTTTGCAGGGATTATATTCCCTTCCCCTTGTTTGCCTCTAGGGATTCTATTCTGACATATTGTAATTTTCTATTAATAAATATAGTATTTATTATATATAATCTCTTACATATTTAAAATCATGATTTTATATATGTAATATATAATACATATATACTATATCTGGAATAAATATATACAATAAATCTATTTTTAATACGTATATAATATATACTTCCTATATATGTGCGTGTGTGTGTGTGTGTGTATATATATGTATGTATATATATATGTATATATATATATATATATATTTTGTCCACAGTTTCTGGTTCATAACTCTCATAGCCCTTGTTACAGTCTTTTGTTATAATGTTGGGGCGCATTAGGTCTCAGAAGCAGGCCTTGGAAAAACATAATCTCTCTTTCTCCTCTCCTCCTTTTACCTGCCCAAGGCAGGACTCTAATTTGATTGTTGGTTCAAAGACCCTCATTCCAGAGGGGATCCTGCCCCATACCCTAGAGGAAAGAAGCCTACATAGAGAGGTCAAGAAAAGTCTGAACAGACAAGCCTTACTGGGTTTAGATCACGTGCTTTTTGTTCAATCACATTTCCACATGGTTGTCAATCATCCTATGTAATGAAGTCTCCACAAAAATTCAAGAGGACCAGGTTGAAAGCTTCTGAGGAATTGAACAGGGAAGGTTTCTAGAGGGCGGAGTGCCTGGAGAGGGTATGGAAGCTCCATGGCCTTTCCTCTATAACACACCTGACTTGTCTCTTTATCGCTATCCTTTGTATCTCTATCCTTTTTAATAAACCGGTAAACATAAGTAAATGTTTCTCTGAGTTCTTTGAGCCTCTGCAGCAAATTAAGTGAGCACAAAGAGAAGTTGAGGGCACCTCAACTTGAACCTGGTAGGTCAGAAGTTCCAGAGGCCTGGACTTTCAACTGGTGTTTGAAGAGAGGGCAACCTTGGGGACTGAGCGCCCATGCTGTGAGATATGAAACTGTCTCCATGTAGATAAGATTTGAACTGAATTGGAGGACATCCAGCTGGTGTCCACTCTTTGGTGTATGGGAAATCCTACACACCTGTGGTCACAAATGTCTTGTTTGTTGATGGTTGCTGTGCTTGTGTGAGAGCAGAGGAAACACAGTTTGAGAGTGTTTCCTTAAATCACATTCCCACACATAGTTTTCTGTGATTCTCTGTATAATTGAATCTAAAACTTCTTGAATTCCATGAAAACTCTATCAGCCTCAAGTATTTTGATAACTATAGGCTTAATGGAAGGTGTTAGAGGGAGAGTGGAGAAGTCTACGTTCCACACTTGCACACAAAACAACTTCAATCTTGGATATTAGAATTTCTCTTCCCTAAGATCCTTTGGAGCCATGCTCCTGCCAGGTGGTTCTCTCAGCAAGCCTTTTGGTGCCCGGCCTTGCAACTGCTTTCTCCATTTCCCCTTCTCACTCATCTCCCCTGCCCTTGGGAGAAAAATATGCTCCTTCTCTTTTCTTTTACCCTCCTCAGACATTCTGGGCTGAAATTCTTAAGCTTACAGTACTTACTTAAGTAATTATAAGTGATTTCTCCAGCAATTTAAATTCTCTCCCTAAGATGACATCTGGTGCCAGGTGTTAAAAGGACGTGTTGTGTTGCTATTAGTTACTATTAATTTTATTACGCATTAATTATTCATTTAACTATTTAACTTTCTAATACCTTTCATTCTTTTGATTATTTTGAAGACCCTGAAGGTCATTTGTCGTCTTTTCACTTTCCTAGCTTTATATCAGGTTGTTCTGCAGCAGGGTTACTGGGGATGTTGTACCTTTTATTAATAAGTAAACCAACCTTTGCTGCGTCTTGTGTGAATGGCTCCCCTTGTATTCAAGAGCTACTTATTCAACTCTTAAGATAAATGGAGGATACACTTGGCACATACCTTTACAAATGATACAAGTCCAGTTTAGAGCCACAGACTTAAAGGGAGCACTAGCCACTGAAAAATTCCCAAGTGATGATTTCTCTTAGAATTCCATTTACTTCAATTTTAGATATCAGTTTACCCTCCAGTCCTGTCTTCCTTTCTACCTGTTGACCCCACTGTGCCTCAAGCCTAACACCAAGTTTTTCATAGAGTGAGCATCCAGCAAACATTCATTAAGTGTAGAATGGAAGAAAGTATATGTTATCACAAATAGACTGAATTAATAAGCTCTCGAGGAGCAGTAACACAGACATTCTTCTATTTCTTCTCTCCTATATTAACTCCTATGTGGTGTAAGTAACTGATCAGCTGGTCCCTTGGAAAGCAAGGCTGTAATGTGAGTTGAATATCTGTAACATATTTGTTGTTATGACAGGAAGGAATCAGTAATGGGTTCAATCGCTCGAGGAAAACACTACACCCCTTAATATTGGTTGCATCATGATAGTATCTGGAGAGCAGTGGGCACCTATCCTTTGCATTCCAACCACACGTTCTGGGGAAAAAAAATCTTCCTTTCCTCCCACTCTTAAACACCTTTTAGCTAAATCTCACCCAGCACCAAGAGTGGGTGGCACGCGTATGCCAGCTATGTCTACTGTCACTTCTTATCAGCTCAGTGTTGTCATGTTTGATGGGAAGCCCTGGCTATGGTGGACATAGCTTTGAGGCTTGTGTTGACTGAAGTGACAAATAGTCTAATGTAATTAGTGTTTGACTGAGCACTGGGGATTCCTTATTGAAGAAGATTTTTTTTTTCTTTTAATGCAAACCTAAGTTGATCTTGGGGAAAGACACTGTATCACACTCAGGCCAGGTGGGTAAGTTGTTGCTGTGTGGGGTAGAAGAAGTCTGGTGTGATAATTCTAGAAATCCCACTTTTTTTTTTTTTTTGAGATGGAGTCTCACTCTGTTACCCAGGCTGGAGTGTAGTGGTGTGCTCTTGGCTGACTGCAATGTCTGCCTCCCAGGTTTGAGCAAGTCTCCTGCTTCAGCCTCCCAAGTAGCTGGGATTACAGGTACGCGCTAACATGCCTGGTTATTATTTATTTATTTATTTATTTTTGCATTTTTAGTAAAAATGGGGTTTCACCATGTTGGCCAAGCTGGTCTCAAATTTCTGACCTTAACTCCTCTATCCTCCTCGGCCTCCTAAAATGCTGGGATTACAGGTGTGAGCCACCGCGCCTGACTTATTAACCCCACTCTTAAAGGGTTTACAATACATAGTCACCTGGGCACTTCTGTATCCATGGGTGTGGCTGGCCAGGGCTCCCATTATTTCAGAGTGGATATTAATTGGTCTACAAGGGGTAGTTTCCCTCCTTTCCCCACTTTATTCGTTTACTTATTTATTCATCCAGTAACATTTCTACACTACTCCACACCCTCTGCACCAAGCACAATGCTAAGCACTGGAGATACAACAATGGAAAGTACAGTCATGATTCCTGTCCTTTAGTTGTGTTTCGTAATCCTGTTCTGTCTTCCAGAGATGATAAGTCCATCTCTGAATCTGTCTTCCAGAGATGATAAGTGCAATGAAGGAGCCAATGCTCCTTCAGAATATTATGGTGTACATATAACACCTATTTAACACATATGAAGCATGTGCAACACAGCATGTAGAAGGCTTCCAGGAATTACTGAGTTTTAAAAGACAAGAAGTCAAGCAGGAGAATTACAGGAGGTTGGTGGAAGGCAATGAGGAAGGAAGGACCTTCCTGATGGTGGGCACAGCATGAACAAAGATCCATGAAAGAGGAGCACCGTGGGATGCATGGTGTTATAAGCCGTGTGGAGATGCATGAGGCAGAGTAGTAAGAGATGAGACTGGATGGAATGGAGGGGCCAGGCCATGGAGGGCCTTGTGGGTCAGGCTTAGAAGTATGGTCTTTACCTTGAAGTCTATCTTCATGTCTTTATCTTGAAGTCTATGGGGAGCCAAGACTAAATGAATTGGCCCCAGACCTCATTCTCTAACATGCCCATCAGACCGCAGTAGATAATCTAGTTGTCCCAACTCCCTTGGCTCACTCCAATCTCATTGGTCTTCTCTATGGCACTGGGGATTCTTCACTGGTCAAAAGTTGCTGACATCATCTGTTGCTCAGAACTCTCAATCTTGCAGTGTTATAGAGTCCCAGCCCCACCAGAGCCAGGCCTGTGGGCTTGCAGCTTCTGTTTCCATTTCAAAGCTGGATATTTATAACCTACTGACTTTATCCAGCCTCTACAATGCTCCAGGAGAGTTCTGTGGGCTCTAAATTCTAGTTTTTTTGTTCTGAGAAAACAAGTGAAATCTTCATCTCTTAGTATCTTTGCCCCTGGAGGTGTGTCTATGTTTTCCATACTGGAAAATGAAATGAACCCATGTTTTGTGAGCATATACTATGTGCCTGGCATGGTGCTGAGCATTTTCATACATGTTATCTTATTTAATCCTCCCAATCAAGGAGATGTTTCATCATTTCACATACATAAAACAACTGAGGACCAGAAAGGTCAGGTGAGCTCTTCAAGGACCCATAGCTAGTGAGTAATGAAGGTAGATTGAGCTCTGTTCAGCCTCACTTTCTGAGCAGACTGTGGGGAGAGTCTGGGCTTGGGGAGAGAGGTTGGGGCTAGTGTACTAGTCCTAAGCAGTTATTAGCAGAAAAATAAATGCAATATCTAGTACCTGAGTGAAAAACTGTTTTATCTCTTTTGTTAATCTTGGTCAACTGGTAGTGGTCATCTGGAGAATATGGCTCAGAAACAGTACTGAGATTGATTAGCTATATGTGGCATAGGTGGAGATAGATAGTATCTACCCAAATGCCATATATTTGACAACCTTAGTGTATTGATAGGAAGGTTGTGATCACAGTGACACTAGACAGAGGTACAGGGAACAGCCAGTTGGGTTGCTATTAGTCCTGATTCCTGAGCTATATCCAACATTTCTCCTTTGCTTTTCAGGGTTGCATTTGCCAATTTTTCAATCACCTATTGATATACCAAAGGACCACATGCTTGCAAATTAGCCCAGCAAGTATCTTCATCTGGATATTTTTGAAGGTAACATATTTTAAGAAAACACATGCCTTCTGGTGCTCCATGCTTGATATAGTTAGGTAATAAGCATTCAGTCCAGCCAGGCTTAATGTAAAAACCTTAATAATAGTGATTCTGCATGGATAACACACCCCCAATCCTATATGTTATCACCATTTGTGAACCCCATTGCTATTACCTACTGGGCACCTTTCTCTCTTCTTCTAACTGTATGTTTGGGGAGAGGGTTCCACAACATTACAGGCTTGGAAGGTGCAGTTGGAATGCTAATAAAGCCATCAACCCTCAGGTGCCACCTTCTTGAAGTCTGAGCAAGGTGAACAGTGCAGCTAACACCTTGTGCCTCCTCCTACATGTTTGCAATTAACATTTTATCTGCCCTATGTCTTAAGTCACAGCTCTGTCACCACTCCCTGGAGGCTGAAGAAGGACCTTAATTACAGAAGCCATGCACTCATCCACTGCCTGCTGTATTCTGATGTCACCACCTCTGAGCTTCAAAGAGAGGTCAGGCTGATCCTAGGATGTCATGTGGCTCAAATCCAGTATTTTAATTTAGAGACTCAGTAAGTGACTCCATCAATTAAGACTGGCTGTACTTGCAGCAGACTTGCCGGGCCACAGCCAGAGCTTTGATTCATTTCATTTCTTACTGACCCCTCACAGAGTGGAAGGATAGCCAACATTTCAATGTGGTGGAGAGCTGCCAGATTTAAAAGGAAGACTAATGATTGAGGAGGATTCTAAAGGGTAAGATTGGCTTTTGAAATGACAGTGCGTATGTCATGCTGGCTAAATGATGGTACTTAGTGGGGGTCCAGGAAAAGAGATACACATTATTTCATAGTTTGTTAGCAATTAATAAATCCCATCTCAGTGAATTAGCCCCGATCAGGTTTGGTTTTTGCTCAAGTTTAAGTTAACTACAAGTAAGTGGAAGTTCTTCTCCATTTGGTTTTTTAGGGGTCCAGGGTCTTTCCCTCTTTTGACCCTGTCAGGTCCACACCATTTGCTCCAAGAGAAAAAGAGATAATAGAGGAAAATGCTACCTTTAGGAGAGTGAAGATAGGGCTGACTCACTCTTCCTTTCAATCTCAGGTCAGGATTAATCTTGGAACCCAGGATGAGGTTGTGCCTGCAGAAGCATACGTGTGGGTGAGGGAGTTGAAGTCAGAGGGAGGTGGAAGGAGTGAGGTTGGTCCAAGCATGGAAACAGGAGTAGATCGTAGGAGTCAGGAGGGTCAAAACCTATCTCCTTTCTTTCCTAACTCCACAAGACCCTGCTCTCTGCCAGTAGGACAATGAGGCTATAATGAGCTCATTCCCTGTTCCCCAAATTTAAACCTTCTATTTCAGCAGATCATCCAGTTGACAATGCTCAACTTCATGGAGGCAGGGAATGTAAGTCCTGTGGGGAAAGTTCTTTTTGGCGTGGCAAAGCAAGCATCCTGAAGGCTTTTGTGTAGCTCTCAGCTCTCCAAATAGTCCTTTGGAATCAATACCACACAATCAGATTTTTGTAAAGAGGTGCAGAGGCTAATAACTCAGCCCTAATATTATTGGTCTTAGATGAAACATAATTTAGAATAAAGTATTGTTTTAGCAGAGACACCATAGCTGCTTAAAATACATAGTGGCTATCATTACATTTGCTGCCTGGTTATTATCTTGGTTATGTACAAAGAAAGTGGCTAGCTGTCACCCCAGCTTTCTTCCATAGTAAATCATGAATAATTTTGTTAAGGTTTGTACTTTGAATTTAAACATAACTGGGCCATTATGGCCGGCTGCCGCCATAAACAGGCATATGATTTGCATGTCTACATGAGCAAATTGGAGCTGCAAGCGAGGGCGGCTTCACATCAGTACATTACTCTGCCTTCCCTGCATTGCACAGGATTAACAACTGCCAGGGAAATCGCTTCATAACTGAATGTCTAATCGAAGAGTTAGGACAGGATAATATACAGTTGCCAAAGTGAAGTTTGATATGGAACTTAAATCCTGTCTCTGGCTCCAGACATCGTGGTTGGAAATGCAAATTGTTCTTTTTAAGACTCATTTGCAAATGGAAGGAGCAATTTCTGAGTTAATGGACACATGGGAATTTTCCCCTCCCACTGACAATTGGAGGTTTAGATTTATTATCAAGTTATTGGGCCCAGGACTCCTCTCGTTTACCACAATTTTCACCCCCATCAGGGAAGTTGTGTTTGGATTCCATCAAGTTCTTAAACTTAGGCTTCTATTAACTTTGGATGATTCTAGTGGAGCGTGTCACTAGTTGTGACAGGATTATTTATGAGTTAAATGATTCTGACTCAGTTAGAAAAGCACTTGAGCTTCTAGCCCTGGTGGAAGCAAACAGAATTGACAGTGTGGCTCCTCAGGGAAACTCCTTGTTTATCATAACTTTCTTCACAGAA
>PVKP010009577.1:0-18821 GCA_004027715.1 Plecturocebus donacophilus
TATCCTGGCCAACATGGTGAAACCCCGTCTCTACTAAAAGTACAAAAAAATTAGCTGGGCATGGTGGCACTTGCCTGTAGTCTCAGCTACTTGGGAGGCAGAGACAGGAGAATTGCTTGAACCCAGAAGACAGAGGTTGCAGTGAGCTGAGGTCGCACCACTGCACTCCAGCCTGGTGCCTGGTGAGGGAGTGAGACTCCGTCTCAAAAAAAAAAAAAAAAGATTGAAATAGAAATGACATCTTAAAGTCTACTACCTAAAACAGTAATAAGTGTATACTGGGAACCAAAGACTTGAAAAGAAAATGATGAGGGAAAAATAAACCTTGTCAAGATACATTGGTTGTGTCTTCAGTGCTAGCAGACCAACAAATTATTTACTCTCAATTAATTGGCCAAGAAAAAAGCATGTGATGTTCAAACAAATTAAAAATGGTAAAATTTAGGAATAATTTGTGTTTCTTTTTATTGTATTGGTAGGCTATAGCCATAATAGAAGTGATTGAAATTTTCAAATAAGTTATATATAACACTTAATCTTATAAGTGTACAAAGTTGTCAGTAAAAACTGCATTGTGGAGCACCAAGCACATTGAATGTTCCCAATAAAAATGTTAGTTACATATGTTTATTGCAGCACTATCTGCAATAGCAAAGACTTGGAACCAACCTAAATGCCCATAAATGATAGACTGGATAAAGAAAATGTGGCACATATACATCATAGAATACTAAGCAGTCATAAAACAGGATGAGTTCATGTTCTTTGCAGGGACATGGATGAAGCTAGAAACTATCATTTTCAGGAAACTAACACAGGAACAGAAAACCAGGCACCATATGTTCTCAGTCATAAATGGGAGTTGAACAATGAGAACACATGGACACAGGGAGGGGAACATCACACACTGGGGCTTGTCGGGAGGTGGGGGACTAAGAGAGGGATAGCATTAAGAGAAATACCTAATGTAGACGACAGGTTAATGGGTACAGCAAACCACCATGGCACATGTATACGTATGTAACAAACCTGCACGTTCTGCATATGTATCCCAGAACCTAAAGTATAATTTTTAAAAAGTTACACTATTATCAGTAGCAGTAGTATTCTCATTATAATCCTCATGAAATCAAGTCAGAAGACTCTTGTTGAAGAGAACACATTTTTAAGGTAAAATGGCTGATTAGATGAGTCAATCCAATCCAAGAAGTTAATTTCAGTGAGAATTGTATTCATCTAAAGAATCACATAAGTAAGTCCCTTGTCCACTATTTTCAAGTCCTAAAGTATAAAGAAGCATAGTGGAGAGAAAAAACTGTCTCTTTAATCTCCAAAGGTTTGATAATTGAGTCTGTGAAATACACAGTAGACCGATTAACAGGAGAAAAGGCATCCAAATTTATTATATACATGGAAGATAACAGAAAGAAAATGGAATACCCCAAAAACCCAGTGAGATCTAGAAGTGTATATACTCTCTTCAGAGGGGAGAATAGACAGGGTATGTAGGCAACTTAAGAGACCATAAATGATTTGGGAGGAAGATGAATAGGTATAGCCTGGACAAAATCTGTCTGGATCTGGCACTGATCTTCAGTCTCTGATCCTGTGGTATGGTTAGTGAGATTCCCAGGGAGGAGACTCATTGAGGAGAAAATTGAGTTCCATTTTGAAAGACCTATCTTTAGTCAGATAACAGAAGTTCAGAGAGAGTCCTTCCCTGTGTCTAGAGGGATAAATAAATGAAAGATAGTCAGGTAGGAGAAGGTCAGAGAGACCTTATTTCTCTTCCAGCTTAAAGCACTCAACATGCCAAAGTGCTATACTTTGGGGTATCATTTTCTGAGCCCAGCACAAGATAAAGTTATGATTTGGCACTTTAGCCATGCTAACTATCAAAAGACTACTCAAATATTCTTGGACCAAAATTCTATTTGTTTCTATTAGTTTTTTTCTAATAAGTTTTCCTGCTACTATAACCCAGCTCAGCCTACAATATCTATACTACCCTTGTTTTTTCCAAATTAATACTTTATTATGACTACCTCTAATTCTCAGTATAAAAGCTCATTAATTCTTTTAATCATTTATCTTTTAATTAGGTACTTTTCACTAAATCAAAGGTTTAAAAGGTATTGCCTATTTTCTTCATGAGATTTTTTTGCATATCTCATGGTATAAAAAAAATAACAATTTTAATAAAAAAATAGAAAATCTGAAAACTCCTATGTATAGGTTAATATAACAGCTAAATAAGATTAAAAACTGGAATAATTATTGAGGTAATCCACTACATTAACAGAATATAGGGAAAATGTAATCATTAAGGATATAAAGGGCATTTTATGAAATTCAGTATCCACTCATAATTTTTAAAAAGGAAAAAATAGAAATCTTATAGAAATCCAAAATTTGAAAGAAAACCCTTAAACTGAAAAAGGGCATCTTCATAACCTTCTCCAAAAAAAGGCATTCCACAAATATGATACTCAATGATTGGAAAAGCATAAAAGATGATTTGTAGAGTGTAAGATTTCTTCACAGAAAACCTAAATACTCTAACAATTCAAATTAATACGAGTTTAGCAAAATTTCTGGTTTTAGAGTCAATATACAAAGGTCAATTTAACTTACAGGCATCATCAAAAATTAGCTTAAAATGTATATTTAAAAAAAATTCTAAAATTTTTAAATTACCAAGAAATAAATCTAACAAAAAATGTATGAGATTTCTAAATAGCAAATGACAAAATGTTGTTGAAGGACATTAAAGAACTAGGAAAGTTGAAATATATATACCATATTTATAATGACTATTCAAAACTGTAAAGGTGTTAATTTTGTTCCAATCAGGTATCAAAATTATACTGAGGGTCAAATCATGCTTTTTATTGTCATTCAATCATTTATTCATTAACACATATTTTATAATTAGCATATATAAAAATAATGTATTATCTGCCCTTACTAGGGTTATTTTAATTATGAATAAAGAATAAATCAACTTCAACTAGCTTAAGTGATAAAGGGAATGTTCTCACATCCCTGGAAAGGTCTAGGGATCAATCTAGATTCAGGTCCACTAGATTCAAGAACTCAGTGTCATCATTAGGACTGTCAGTCTGATTCTCCCCTTCTCTCTCAACAATCTTTTCCTTTGTTATATTCATTCTCAGGGTCTTCCCACCTGGTAGCTGTCTATTACAGCTTTAAAAACAGAAAGTTTTTAAACTATTATACAATTTAACTATGCTATGTCTTGACAAATGACCTAATTCATGTAAAACCCACAAAATAACAGATTGAGCCTATATTCAAGAGTTTGATTCTACCCATCAGTTTCATTTACTCTAATAAATCTAACCTCTAATATTACTAGTAAATCAGTGTCCCTAGGTATTCTGTAGATTGCAGTGAATTTTCATATGTATTTAAATATTTATGAAATAAATGCAATTAATGGCATATTGTGCGTGTGTGTGGGTATGTTTACCCAAATACATATAGTGACAATTAATTTTGGTTCAGTTTGCATTATTATACAATGTGTATTTCCTAGAACTGTGTTCACTGTATTGTTTCTCTCTGCTCCATAAATAAATGTAAATCTCTAATGGATGGATAACATATATTTTATTCCACTATGTTATTCCTCCTCCTGTGTTTAGCCTTATCAAAGCCATGTATCTTAAACTGTAAACTATAGTTGCAAGTTTGGGTATACATTTTCCCTCCTATCTAGATTATAAATCTCTGGAGACTAGATTATAAATCTCTGGAGACTTCACACTATCTCAAGTCATACTTGTTTTTTTCATCAAGGCTCAGCCATGTGCATGTCCAAGAAAAATACATATTAATGTTTTATTGAATTGAATGGTTCAGCTTAGTTCTTTGGATACGAAGGAACTATGGGCTACCTCTTTTATTTAATGTGTTTTGTTTTTAGGAATTTTTGAATTGTTATTCAATTTAGGTTCTGAAAGTATGTTAGGGTTTTCTCTTAAAAGCATAAAGTAACACTTTATTAAGAAAATCGAAAAGAAATTTATCACTGAGACTACAAAAGTGAGTTTAGCCATCATCCCTCCCCTTTTCTTCATCCCATTGCCTTGTTCCTCTTCATAAGCACAACAGTTGCATAAAAATGTAAATTGTCTGCAACACTGATGTTCCCTTTCCATCTCTCCTTCATTATTAGTTACTTCATTACTTTATTACTAGTTATCCACTATTTCATTACTCTCTTCTTCATTACTAGTGTTTCCATGGAATCAGTAATTAATAGTAAAAAAGATAAATTCGTTATCAAATAGAATGTCTATTTTTGGAACATAAGATTTATTAAAGGTTTCTAGCCTTCAATATTCTAATGCTCCAGTATGATTTTTAAGAATAAGGAGATGTATAAAAAGCTTGTAGTTGGATCTTGGGAGTGTGCGGATGATCCACCACGAGCTGAGCCACTGACCATCCCCCCCCCCAACAAAAAAGAATAAGGGCTAGGTTTACCAGCTTGAGAAGCAGAGTTTATGAATTTAGCCACAGACAGATTGCCAGCTGACAATATGTCAAATTCGGATTACAAAGACTAACAGAAGCAGAAAATAGAAATCATCTGATACTTTCTACTTAATGTGCTGTACACAAATTAATAGAGCAAATGAAGATGATTTTGTGGGGGAGGGGGGAATCAGTCAATCTACTGTCAAGTTTTCCACGGAAATGTTGTGCAAACAAACTTTATTGGGTTCTTGCTTTATTTAGTTAGGTATGTTTGAAATATCTTTGAAGATAAGATAATTGACTCTCATTTTTAGAAGGGAGCATTGAAAAGTAACCTTTAAAAAAAAGCTCATGAATACAAATGGATTTAAATGGGAGTCTATTATCGCCTCAATGCTTGTATGCCACTCCATTAATATTAATGAGAGTTAGACATAAGCATTTATGAGAGATAAATAGACTCTTATTGTGTTTACTGCAAGATTGCCTTGTTCAGAAACCTGTAGTGTTGGACTTAACCACAGTTGCCAAGAACAATGAATATAAAAGGAAGAAAACTTTAATATTTACAGCTTTTATTTTCTCTCTCTCCCTCTCAAAGATATACCATTCCCTGCAGAAAAAGGGAATTAAAAATATATGCATTTATTGGCTTGTAAAATTTTGCTTCAAGTGACAAGCTCACTTCTTACATAAATAATTAATAAGATAGAAATTTATATGTAGAAGGCTCATTTCATTCCTCTAAGGGTTAAGTTCCATTTCTGTAAATTAGTTTGTACCCTATTTCAGTTCTATCTGTCTTCACATCTGGGTATTTTCTTTGCTTCTTTCATGGTGATTCGAGATCATTAGAGATTTGCTAGTAATTGATCTGTTTGGATTGCACTGAGTGGCATCTGTTGCAAGATAATGTAGGGATTCCCGAGCAAGAGGGCCAAATAGGAACAGCTCCTATATACAGCTCCCAGTGAGACCAACGCAGAAGGCAGGTGATTCCTGCATTTCCAACTGAGGTACCTGACTCACCTCATTGGGATGGGTTAGTCAGAGGGTGCAGCCCACAGAGGGCGAGTAGAAGCAGGCTGGAGCATCACCTCACCCAGGAAGTGCAAGGGGTCTGGGAACTCCCTCCCCCAGCCAAGGGAAACCATGAGGGACTGTACCCTGACGGACAGAGCTATCTGGCCCAGATACTATGCTTTTCCCACTATCTTAGCAACCCGCAGACCAGGAGGTTCCCTTAGGTGTCTACATCACTACAGCCAGCCCTGGGTTTCAAGCACAAAGCTGAGCATATCTTTGGGCAGACACCCAGCTAGCTGCAGGACGTTTTTCTTTTTTTTTCTTTTGTATCCCAGTGGTGCCTGGAATGCCAGCAAGACAGAACCATTCACTCCCCTGGAAAGGGGGCTGAAGGCAAGGAGCCAAGTGGTCTTGCTCAGCGGATCCCACATCTACAGAGCACAACAAGCTAAGATCCACTGGCTTGAAACTCTCGCTGCCAGCACAGCAGTCTGAAATCAATCTGGGTCATTCAAGCTTGGTGGGGAGAGGGGCATCGGCCATTACTAACACTTGAGTAGGCGGTTTTCCCTCACAGGATAAACAAAGCCACCAGGAAATTCGGACTGGGTAGAATCCACCACAGCACCACAAAGCCACTGTAGCTAGACTGCCTTTCTCGATTCCTCCTCTCTGGGCAGGGCATCTCTGAAAGAAAGGCAGCAGCCGCAGTCAGGGGCTTATAGATAAAACTCCAGTCTTTCTGGGACAGAGCACCTGGGGGAAGGAGTGACTGTAGGTGCAGCTTCAGCAGACTTAAACGTTCCTGTCTACTAGCTGAAGAGAGCAGTGGATCTCCCAGCACAGAACTCAAGCTCTGTTAAGGGACAGACTGTCTCCTCAAGTGAGTCCCTGACCCCCGGGCCTCCTTGACTGGAAAACACCTCCCAGCAGGGCCTGACAGACACCTTATACAAGAGAGCTCTGACTGGCATCTGGTGGGTGCCCCAATGGGATGAAGCTTCTGGAGGAAAAGGCAGGCAGCAGTCTTTGCTATTCTGCAGCCTATGCTGGTGATACCTGGGCAAATAGTATGTGGCGTGAACCTCCAGCAAAATTTAGCAGAAGAGGTACCTGTCAGAAAGAAAACTAACAAGCAGAAAGGAATAGCATCAACATCAAGAAATCGAGGAACACTCAAAAACCCCACCCGAAAGTCACCAACATCAAGACAAAATGTAGACAGATCCACGAAGATGAGGAAAACCCAGTGTAAAAAGACTGAAAATTCCAAAAACTCAGGATGAAGAAACTCACTCAAAACTGCACAACTACTTGGAAACTGAACAACTTGCTCCTGAATGACTACTGGGTAAATAACGAAGTTAAGGCAGAAATAAAGAAGTTCTCTGAAACTAATGAGAACAAAGACACAACGTACCAGAATCTCTGGAACACAGCTAAAGCCATGTTTGGAGGGAAATTCATAACACTAAATGTCCACAGAAGGAAGCAGGAAAGATTTAAAATTGACACCCTAACATAATAATTAAAAGAACTAGAGAAGCAAAAGCAAACAAATTCAAAAGCTAGCAGAAGACAAGAAGTAACTAAGATCAGAGCAGAACTGAAGGAGACAGAAACATCAAACACCCTTCAAAAAAATCAGTGAATCTAGGAGCTGGTTTTTTGAAAAGATTAACAAACAGACCACTAGCCAGACTAATAAAGAAAAAAAGAAAGAATTAAACAGACACAATAAAAAAATGATAAAGGGGATATCACCACTGATCCCACAGAAATACAAACTATCATCAAAGAATACTATAAACACCTCTACGCAAAGAAACTAGAAAATCTAGAAGAAATAAATAAGTTTCTGGACACCTACACTCTCTCAAGACTAAACCAGAAAGAATTCTAATCCCTGAAAAGACCAATAAGAAGTTTTGAAATTCAGGCAGTAATTAATAGCCTACCAACTAAAAAAAGCCCAGGACCAGACAGATTCACAGCTGAATTCTACCAGAGGTACAAAGAGGAGCTGGCACCATTCCTTCTAAAACTATTCCAAGCAACAGAAAATGAGAGACTTTTCCCTCACTCTTGTTATGAGGCCAGCATCATCCTGATACCACAACCTGGCAGAGACACAACAAAAAAAGAAAATTTCAGACCAATATCCTTGATGAACATCAATGCAAAAATCTGCAATAAAATACTGGCAAACCGGATCCAGCAGCACAGTAAAAAGCGTATCTACCACGATCGAGTCAGCTTCATCCCTGGGATGCAAGGCTAGTTCAACATATGCAAATCAATAAATGTAATCCATCATATAAACAGAACCTAATGACAAAAACAACATGATTATCACAACAGATGCAGAAAAGGCCTTCGATAAAATTCAATGCCACTTCATGCTAAAAACTCTCAATAAACATATT
This sequence comes from Plecturocebus donacophilus, assembly GCA_004027715.1. NCBI lineage: Eukaryota > Metazoa > Chordata > Mammalia > Primates > Pitheciidae > Plecturocebus > Plecturocebus donacophilus. Next base: position 7,959 of record PVKP010009577.1, read on the forward strand.
GATGAAACATATCTCAAAATAATAAGAGCTTTTTATGTCAAACCCACAGCCAATATCATACTGAATGGGCAAAAGCTGGAAGCATTCCCTTTGAAAACTGGTATAAGACAAGGATGCCCTCTCTCACCATTCTTATTCAACATAGTATTGGAAGTTCTGGCCAGGGCAATCAGGCAAGAGAAAAAAATGAAGCATATTCAAATAGAAAAAGAGGAAGTCAAATTATCTGTTTATATAGATGACATAATTGTATATTTAGAAAACCCCATTGTTTCATACCAAAAAGTCCTTAAGCTGATAAGCAACTTCAAAAAAGTCTCAGCATACAAAATCAATGTGCAAAAATCACAAGCATTCCTATACACCAATAATAGCCAAATTGTGAGTGAACTCTTATTCACAATTGCTACAAAGAAAATAAAATACCTAGGAATACAACTTACAAGGGGTGGGAAGACCTCTTCAAGGAGAACTACAAACCACTGTTCAAGGAAATAAGAGAGGACACAAACAAATGGAAAACATTTCATGCTCATGAATAGGAACAATCAATATTGTGATAATGGCCATACTGCTCAAAGTAATTTATAGATTCAATACTATTCCCATCAAGCTACCATTAACTTTCTTCACAGAATTAGAAAAAATTTCTTTAAATTTCATATGGTGCAAAAAAGAGCCCATATAGCCAAGATCATACTAATCAAAAAGAACAAAACTGAAGGCATCACACTACCCAACCTGACTTCAAACTATACTTCAAGGCTACACTAACCAAAACAGCATGGTACTGTTACCAAAACAGATATATGGACCAATGGAACAGAAGAGAGACCTCAGAAATAATACCACACACCTACAACCATATGATCTTTAACAAACCTGACAAAAACGAGGAATGGGGAAAGGATTCCCTATTTAATAAATGATATTGGGAAACTGGCTGGCCATACACAGAACACTGAAACTAGACCCCTTCCTTACACCTTACACAAAAATTAACTCAAGATGGATTAAAGACTTAAACATGAGATCTAAAACTATAAAAAAAAACCTTAAAAGAAAACCCAGGCAATAACATTCACGACATAGGCATGGAGAAAGACTTCATGACCAAAACACCAAAAGCAATGGCAACAAAAGCCAAAATTGACCAATGGGATCTAATTAAAGTAAACAGCTTCTGCACAGCAAAAGAAACTATTGTCAGAGTGAACAGGCAACCCACAGAATGGTAGAACATTTTTGCAATATATTCATTTGACAAAGGGCTAATATCCAGAATCTAAAAGGAACTTAAGCAAATTTACAAGAAAAAAAGCAAATCCATCAAAAAGTGGGTGAAAGATAAGAACAGATACTTCTCGGAAGAAGACATTTATGCTACCAACAAACATATGAAAAAAAGCTCATCATCATTGGTCATTAGAGAAATGCAAATCAAAACTACAATGAGATACCATGCCAGTTAGAATGGTGCTCACTAAAAAGTCAGGAAACAACAGATGCTGGAGAGGATGTGGAGAAATAGGAATGCTTTTACACTGTTCGTGGGAGTGTAAATCAGTTCAGCCATTGTGGAAGACAGTGTGGCAATTCCTTAAGGATCTAGAACTAGAAATGCTATTTGACCTGGCAATCCCATTACTGGCTATATACTCAAAGGATTATAAATCATTCTATGATAAAGACACATGCATGTGTATGTTTACTGCAGCACTATTCACAACAGTAATAAATTGGAACCAATACAAATGCCCATCAGAGACAGACTGGATAAAGAAAACGTGTGACATATACACCATGGAATACTATGCAACCGTAAAAAAGAATGAGTTCATGCCCTTTGCAGGGACATGGATGAAGCTGGAAACCCTCATTCTCAGCAAACTAACACAGGAACAGAAAACCAAATACCACATGTTCTCACTCATAAGTGGGAGTTGAACAGTGAGAACATATGGGCACAGGGAAGGGAACATCACACACTGGGGCCTGTCAGGTGGTGAGGGGCAAGGGAAAGGTAGCATTAGGAGAAATATATAATGTATACGATGAGCTGATAGGTGCAGCAAACCACCATGGCACATGTATACCTATGTAACAAACCTGCAAGTTCTGCGCATGTACCCCAGAACTTAAAGTATAATTTAAAAACAATAATAAGAAGAAAAAGATAATAGCCTTGCAGTTCACAATTAAGTGCTTGCCATGTTATTACTTGTGGCCAAACCAGAACAAAGACTCCTGAGGCATCATTTTCCTTTAGACAACTTCATTTTGTTCTTACTGTAATCTCTATTATAAATGAAGTACTTTGGCTGAGAACAATGATTTGTGTACCACACAGCTTGTCCATCCCATGTCTGCAGCAATTAGTAATTCAGTCCTTGTGGTCTCATTTTCACTCACCCTCTCCTTCCCTTCATAAGCTCCCCATCCCCAAAATTAACAGCACTGCTCTTCCCAGAAGAGAAAAGATCAATGTAATGTGAAAGTCAGGTGAGTTAACCTCTACTATTCACTTAATGATGAACACCACCACTAACAATTTATTTCCAGACTGCAGAACAGGCAGGGATCTTGCCATTTTATTCCCAATGCCCAGATGTGCCTTATTTGGTCGGAAGCATGCATCAGAGAAACACTTGCTTTCTTTTTATCCCATTTACAGATGCCTATTAGAACGGAGCTAAAATTTGCATGGATAAGCCAGAGATTAGCAAGTAAACACAGACACTCTCCTGGATATAGCAGAATAGAAACATTGCTGACCTATGCATTCATGAATGACAATCCAAATATACAATGAGGCCTGAAATAACCAAGAGGCTAATTAACTGTACATGAAGGAAGGGAAAATATTCTTTTCATATGGGTAAACTAAATTCAGTTCAATTCCCTTTAGACCAATAAGCATTTTAGACAACCTGACTAAAAAGTGTCTTAAAACCAACTCAAATGTTATTCTTAAAAGAGAAAATTGACACAGTATCATTTATATATCAACTGAGCATCAGAAGGATTCAAAGAAAACTGAAACTTCTGTTTCATTTCAAATTAAGAGACTAAAGGTGACAGAGAAAAAAAAGAAAATTAGTTAAAAACTACCAGGTCTCTAAAAAAGATATGTAAGTGTATAGTAAGCAAATAATCTATTTACAACACTGTAATAAAAGAATATAAATCATATATGATTACTTCTTTTGAAGAAAAAAATTCATTTGAAAAACTATACAGCAGGAAATCTTAAATCACAAAATTTAAAAATACCACTTATGGGCCAGGCTTGGTGGTTCACGCCTGTAATCCCAGCACTTTGGGAGGCCGAGGCTGACAGATCATAAGGTCAGGAGTTCAATACCAGCCTGACCAACATGGTGAAACCCCGTCTCTACCAAAAATACAAAAATTAGCTGGGCATGGTGGCACATGCCTGTAGTCCCAGCTACTCAGGAGGCTGAGGCAGGAGGATCACTTGAACCCAGGAGGTGGAGGTTTCAGTGAGCCAAGATCGCACCATTGCACTCCAGCCTAGGTAACAGAGCAAGATTCCATCTTAAAAATAAAATAAAATAGAAACACCAGTAATGAAATCATTTTGAATGAAACTGCTATTTGGAAATATTCTGATCCAATAGTCTGTAAAAACTCTGAAAATATAACACTTAAATTATTAATAATTATTAATAGTAAAAACCCTCTGTGGACTACATGGAACAGAAGCATTCTTGCCTGTAATCTCACAGGACAGAGGACTGACTTTTCTTTTTTTTTTTTTAATTGCATTTTAGGTTTTGGGGTACATGTGAAGAACATGCAAGATTGTTGCATAGGTATATACATGGCAGTGTGATTTGCTGCCTTCCACCCCATCACCTATATCTGGCATTTCTCCCCATGCTAGCTCTCCCCAACTCCCCACCCCCCACTGTCCCTCCCCTATTTTCCCCCAAAAGACCCCAGTGTGTGCTGCTCCCCTCCCTGTGTTCATGTGTTCTCATTGTTCAACACCCACCTATGAGTGAGAACATGCAGTGTTTGATTTTCTGTTCTTGTGTCGGTTTGCTGAGAATGATGGTTTCCAGGTTCATCCATGTCCCAACAAAGGACACGAATTCATCGTTTTTTATGGCTGCATAGTATTCCATGGTGTATATGTGCCACATTTTCCCTGTCCAGTCTATCATTGATGGGCATTTAGGTTGGTTCCAGGTCTTTGCTATTGTAAACTGTGCTGCAATGAACATTCGTGTGCATGTGTCCTTATAATAGAATGATTTATAATCCTTTGGATATAGACCCAGTAATGGGATTGCTGGGTCAAATGGAATTTCTATTTCTAGGTTCTTGAGGAATCACCACACTGTCTTCCACAATGGTTGAACTAATTTACATTCTCACCAACTGTGTAAAAGTGTTTCTATTTCTCCACATCCTCTCCAGCATCTGTTGTCTCCAGATTTTTTAATGATCACCATTTTAACTGGCATGAGATGGTATCTCAATGTAGTTTTGATTTGCATTTCTCTAATGATCAGTGATGATGAGCATTTTTTCATATGTTTGTTGGTCTCATGTATGTCTTCTTTTGTAAAGTGTCTGTTCATATACTTCGCTCACTTTTTGAATTTGTTTTTTCTTGTAAATCTGTTTTAGTTCTTTGTAGATTCTGGATATTAGCCCTTTGTAGATTCTGGATATTAGCCCTTTGTCAGATGGGTAGATTGCAAAAATTTTTTCCCATTCTGTTTGTTGCTGATTCACTCTAATGACTGTTTCTTTTGCTGAGCAGAAGCTGTGGAGTTTGATTAGATCCCATTTGTCTATTTTGACTTTTGTTGCCAATGCTTTTGGTGTTTTGGTCATGAAGTCCTTGCCTATGCCTATGTCCAGAATGGTTAATATATAGCAATAAATGCCCACATGAGAAGCAAGGAAAGATCTAAAATCAACACCCTATCAACAAAATTGAAAGAGCTAGAGGAGCAAGATCAAAAAAAACTCAAAACCTAGCAGAAGACAAGAAATAACTAAGATCAGAGCAGAACTGAAGGAGATAGAGACATTAAAAAACCCTTCAAAAAATCAATAAATCCAGGAGCTGGCTTTTCGAAAAGATCAATAAAATAGATACACCACTAGCCAGATTAATAAAAAAGAAAAGAGAGAATAATCAAATAGATGCAATAAAAAACAATAAAGGGGATATCACCACAGATTCCACAGAAATACAAACCATCATCAGAGATCAGTACAAGCAACTCTATACACATAAACTAGTAAACCTGGAAGAAATGGATAAATTCCTGGACACTTGCACCCTCCCAAGCCTAAACAAGGAAGAAGTCAAAACCCTGAATAGACCAATAACAAGGGCTGAAGTTGAGGCAGCAATTAAAAGCCTACCAATCAAAAAAAGCCCAGGTTCAGATGGATTCACAGCTGAATTCTACCAGACATACAAAGAGGAGCTGGTAGCATTCCTTCTGAAACCATTCCAAACAATACAAAAAGAGGAAATCTTTCCCAAATCATTTTATGAGACCAACATCATCCTGATACCAAAACCTGGCAGAGACTCAGCAAGAAAATAAAACTTTAGGCCAATATCCATGATGAACATAGATGCAAAAATCTTCAGTAAAATACTGGCAAACCGATTGCAACAGCACATCAAAAAGCTTATCCACCATGATCAAGTAGGATTCATCCCGGGGATGCAAGACTAATTCAACATACACAAGTCTATAAACGTAATTCACCACATAAACAGAAACAAAGACAAAAACCACATGATTATCTCAATTGATGCAGAGAAGGCCTTTGACAAAATTCAACAGCGCTTTATGCTAAAAACCCTCAATAAACTAGGTATTGATGGAACGCATCTCAAAATAATAAAAGCTATTTACAGCAAACCTACAGCCAATATCATACTGAATGGGCAAAAACTGGAAGCATTCCCTTTGAAATCTGGCACTAGACAAGGTTGCCCTCTCTCACCACTCCTATTCAATATAGTATTGGAAGTTCTAGCCAGAGCAATCAGGCAAGAAAAAGAAAAAGTATTCAAATAGGAAAGGAGGAAGTCAAATTGTCTCTGTTTGCAGACAACATGATTGTATATTTACAAGACCGCATCATTTCTGCCCAAAATCTCCTGAAACTGATAAGCAACTTCAGCAAAGTCTGAGGATACAAAATCAATGTGCAAAAATCACAAGCATTCCTACACACCAATAACAGACTTAAACAGAGCGAAATCAAGAACGAACTGCCATTCACAATTGCTACAAAGAGAATAAAATACCTAAGAATACAACTAACAAGGAATGTAAAGGATCTCTTCAGGGAGAACTACAAACCACTGCTGAAGGAAATAAGAGAGGACACAAACAGATGGAGAAACTTTCCATGTTCATGGTTAGGAAGAATCAATATCGTGAAAATGGCCATACTGTCCAAAGTAATTTACAGATTCAATGCTATCCCCATCAAGCTACCAATGACCTTCTTCACAGAACTGGAAAAAACCACCTTAAACTTCATATGGAACCAAAAGAGAGCTCACATAGCCAAGTCAATTCTAAGCAAAAAGAACAAAGCGAGAGGCATCACATGACCAGACTTCAAACTATACTACAAGGCTACAGTAATCAAAACAGCATGGTACTGGTACCAAAACAGAGATATAGACCAATGGAACAGAACAGAGGCCTTGGAGGCAACACCACACATCTACAACCATCTGATCTTTGACAAACCTCACAAAAACAAGCAATGGGGAAAGGATTCCCTGTTTAATAAATGGTGTTGGGAAAACTGGCTAGCCATGTGTAGAAAACAGAAACTGGACCTCTTCCTGACACCTTACACTAAAATTAACTCCAGATGGATTAAAGACTTAAACATAAGACCTAACACCATTAAAAACCCTAGAAGAAAACCTAGGACTGACTTTTCTTTTAAAGGACATGGCAATAGTTAGACCAATTAACAGAGGATCCAAGGAACGAATGGTCAAAGCCCATATCCAGCCATTAAGGGAAGGGAAGAGCTAGGGAAGATAACTTCCCACCTTTGAGGTTGGTCCTTGCAAGAGGCCTGAAGTTTGGACTACAGTGTCTAAGAAAGATATAGAAATATGGCTGTATTGAGGCTACTGTCTGCTCTAGAAGGCAGGCTACAGTGACAGGATTATCCAGTCAGTGAGTCACTGGAAGTTGCCACCATGATTCTGGATTGAGGAGGGGGTCCATGTGGTTTGAAGCAGGCTCCCAGGCAATGTCTACGGAATATGGGAACTGATAAAGATTGCTATGTTATAAGAGTCTCAGCCAAATTGACTAAAGTTTGGGAAAAAGACCAACAGGAGAACTGACTACAAAGAGGAAATCGAGGCAGAGATTCAGATTCACAAAATACGTATGCTTGGTAGAGTTACTGGAGAGGAGCCATGTAGTTTGGTGAATGAACCAGTTCACACCAGATAAGGGACCATTCCAGAAACAAGTTACTGGAGTGCTAGAGCTAGGGTTTACTGAATGCTTACCTCAGGCTTCCAGTGGGGCTAACAGTGAAGGTCAGACACGACACAGTTGTTCACCAATCTGCTTTCCTTTCTTCTTTACCACACAACTGGACCGTATGTGCTACAAATCCCTGTCGCTATGTGACTCAGCTCTGATCAACAAAGTGGGTTGTGAGTAAATGATGTACACGGCCTTTTACTCAGGCCCATCAAATCCCCTGGTGCTATCTACAGGCTCTCTCCTCTTCCTCTCCTGCTGGCTGAATGGAGAGGATCTACAGGACCCAAAGAAAAAATGAAACTACGAGACAAAAAAATCCCAGGTTCCCAAATGACGGTGTGGAGCAGAGCTAACACAACATTGCCCCCATTCCTGATACCAAGTAAACACTGCATGAGTGAAGGTGTTAGGCCATGATTAAAGTAGCCTGCGTTATTTTTAAAAGTAATAAAATGAGAACACATGGACACAGAGAGGGGAGCATCACACTCTGGGGTCTGTTGGGGGGAACTAGGGGAGGGACAGTGGGAGGTAGGAGGTTGGGGAGGGATAACATGGGGAGAAATGCCAGGTATAGCTGACAGGGGGATGGAGGCAGCAAACCACATTGCCAAGTATGTACTTATGCAATAATCCTGCATGATCTGCACATGTACTACCCCAGAACCTAAAGTAGAATAAAAAATATATACAAAAAACAAAAATAAAAGTAATACAAATGTCTTCAGTAACTCCCATTACACAGGGCTGAGAAAAAGCTGAAAATAACACTCAGATATTTTGTAGGTCCATTTGATTTTTTTAAATCTCAAACTCAGGTCATAAAAAAGTAATATTTATGTAGATTTAAATGAATAGAAATAAATATCAAAGTAGAAATCAATAAAATAGAATGACAACAGAGAAAAATTAATAAAACCAAAAGCTATTCTTTGATAAAATAAATAAAATAGATAAAACTTCCACAAGACTAATCCAGAAATAAAGAGAGAAGATACAAATTACCAGTATCAGGAGTAAGAGAGTTGACACACTACAGATTCTACAGATATTAAATGAACAATAAAGGAATGTTATTAATAAACAGGCTTATAAGTTCAACAACTTAGAAGAAAAAGATCACTTTCTTAAACAATGCAAACAACAAAAGCACACTCAAGAAGAAACAATCTAAATAGCCCTTCCTGTATTAAAGTCATAAATTTGTGGTGGAAAAAAACTTCCACACACAAAAAAATTCAGAACTAAAAGTCTTCACTGGTGCATTCTATCAAACATGTAAAAAATGATACCAATTCTATACAAACTTTTTCATAAAATTGAAGAGGAGGAAACACTTTCAAACTCATTTTATAAGCCCAACATTACCTGATATGAAAGCAAGACATTACAAGAACAAAAAATACAATATGCCTAATAAACACAGATGCAATAATTATTTATAAAATGTTAACAAATCAAATACAATATATTAAAAGGATAATGCATCATGACTACCTGGGGTTTATCACAGGAATGCAGATTTGGTTTAAAATTCTAAAATCAATATAAATTATAAAAATAAATATAATTGATTATTGACTAATAATATTAGGTTGGTGCAAAAGTAATTGGGGTGCTTTCTTTTTGTTTCCATTTTGAGACAGAATCTCACTCTGTCGCCCAGGCTGGTGTGTAGTGACGTGATCTTGGCTCACGTTATACCTCCGCCTCACAGTTCAAGCGATTCTTGTACCTCAGCCTCCTGAGTAGCTGGGATTATAGGCATGCACCACCACATCTGACTAATTTTTTGTTAGTAGAGACGGGTTTTCTCCATGTTGACCAGGCTGGTCTTGAACTCCTGACCTCAGGTGATCCACACCTTGGCCTTCCAAAGTGCTGGGATTACAGGCGTGAACCACCACACCTGGTCATAATTGCAATTTTGCCACTAAAGTAATGGCAAAACCACAATTACTTTTGTACCAACCAATAATTGATAATTGACTATATGAACAAAATAGAAAAATCTGTGTTTTTCTAGATGTGGAAAAATAATTTGACAAAATCCACCATCAATTTCTGCCCAAAAGTCTCAGCAAACTAGGAATAGAAAAGAACTTCCTGAAACTGATAAGGAACATCTACAAAAAGCCTACAGCTAGCTAGCCTTGTATTTAATAGTGAAAGACTGAATGTTTTGACCCTACCATTAAAAACAAGACAAAGATATCTGCTTTCACTCTCCTATTTAATACAGTACTGGAGGTTCTAGTCAGTTCAATATGGCAAGAAAAAGAAATTAAAATTGAACAGTTTCAGGAAGAAGTGAAACTGTCTTTCCTCACAGATGACATAATTGTCTATGTAGAAAATCCAATGGAATCTACCAAAAAAGGTTACTAGAATTAAAAAGTGGTTGCAGCATATAAATTAAAAAATCATTTGACCTATACATCCTAGCAACGAAGAGTAAGAAATTCGGATTTGAAAACACCATTTTAAATGGCATAAAAACATATGAACTACTTAGAAATAAATCTGATGTAAAAGATCTGTATATTACTGAAAGAAAGTAAAGACCAAATATAGAAAATACAATTCAGAGAGAGATCTAAGATGGCGGACTACTAGCAGCTCAGGATTGTAGCTCCCAGAGAAAGTGCACAAAAGGAGAGGACGCCACATTTTTAGAAAATTTTTTGTGGCTTATGGATTAGGATTCCCAGCGGAGGAGCCCCACCAGTCGCCAGCGCAACTCTTGTGGTCAGCGTGGCGGTTTTGCTGGCACTTCAGCATGGCGGTTCTCAGTGCAGAGTAAACGGGACTAGCTTCCCTTTCGATCAATGTTTGGATCTCTGGGAATGCAGGTAGGGAAGCCATACTGGAGATCCCCCAAGCAGAAAAGCACCACGAATCTTAATGCCACAGTTTTAGCCAGCGCAGTGGGTTGCTCAGATTTCGGCGTTGGGAATCAACAAGTTGGACATCCACTCAGAGACCTAAATTGAAAGTAGGTAATTACAGAGGCGACAGGTGGATAAAATTACAATGACGGGAAGGAACCAGTGTAAAAAAGCTGAGAATACCCAGAAGCAGAATGCTTCTCCTTCTACAGGGGATCACAGTTCTTCACCATCAAGGGAACAAGGCCTGATGGAGAATGAGTGTGTTGCAATAACAGAAATGGGTTTCAGAAGGTGGATGATAAGGAACTTCTTTGAGTTAAAAGAACATGTTCTAGCCCAATGCAAAGAAACTAAGAACTTTGAAAAAAGGTTTGACGAAATCCTAATGAGAATAGACAATTTAGAAACAAATATAAGGAAATTATTGGAACTGAAGA
>PVKP010009577.1:18921-67865 GCA_004027715.1 Plecturocebus donacophilus
AAAAAAAAAAAAGCAGGAGTTGTAACTCTTGTCTCCGATAAAATAGACTTTAATAGTAACAAAGACTAAAAGAAACAAAGAAGGACATTACATAATGGTAGAAGGATCAATGTAACAATAGAAGTCAATGATTATAAATACATACGTACCTAATATATGCACCCAGATACATAAGACAAGTTTTTATTACAAAGAGATTTGGACTCCTGCACAATAATGGTGGGAGATTTTGGTTAATTTATAATACACCCATTCTGAAAGTGACTATATAACAGAAAGTGAATTACTCTTTAGTATTTACATAGTATCTCACAGACCTAAATGAAATATTGGTTGACTGTTTGTTTGTTATTTTCTTACTGTATTCCTTTCTGTCACTGTTGTTAAGTATAATTGATGGCAAAAAAGAGGTTTTTTATACCATTTTAAGATTGCATTCCAGCCTGGGCAATAGAATAAGAATTCTATTCTCTCTCCCACTTTTTCTTTCTCTATCTTTTTTTCTCTTAAAAAGAAAAAATTGCCTCCAATATGAAGCTGGAGTCCACCTCCATTTTAGCTCAATGGGTAGATGCAAGTAAAGATTCTTAGGGAGAGAATGGTCATTTCCAATCATAATAAAATAAAATAAAATAAAATAAAATAAAGAAAATACAATTCATTCCTGAGGTTGGAGGACTCCATATTTCTAAGATGTCATTTCTTGCCAAATGGAGTTATATATTACACACAAACCAGATCTAAATCCCAGCAGGTTTTGTAGTAGAAATTGTAAAACCAATTTCACAATTTTTGTGAAAATGCCAAGGACCTAGAATAGCAGAAGCAATTTTGAAACAAGACAAAACAAGGTTGGAAGACTAACACTACCTGATTTCACAACTTATAAAGCTACATAATTAAGACATTAAGACACTGTAGCATTCACATCAAGAAACACAGACAGCTCCATGGAACAGAACAATAATTCAGAAATAGACCCATATACATGGACAGCTGATTGTTTTTTATAAAGGCACAAAGACAATTTAATAGAAAAAAAGTATGATTTGTTCAACAAATAGTACTGGAATAATTGCATATCAAATGCAAAAAACAGTTTAACTTCAATATTTATATAAAACCATATTTTAAAATTCTGTCAAAATGGATCATATACCTAAATGTGAAACTTAAAACTATAAACTTGTAAAATCACACATAGAAGAAAATCTTCACAACTTTGAGTGAGGCAAAGATTTCCCAGATATAATGCCAGAAGCATAATTATTTTAGAAACATACTGATGAATTGGTCTTCATAAAATTTTAAACTCCTGCTCTTTAAAGGATACTATTAAGAGAATGAAAAGACAAGCCACACACTGAGAAAAAGAGATGTGGAAGCCTTATAGCCAAAAAAAAAAAAAAAAGAAAAGAAAAGAAAAAGAATTTCTATCCAGAATATATAAAAGAATTCTTAAAAGTCAGTAATAACAACAAAAAAGCAAATATTTTAAATAGGCGAAATATTTTAACATGCCTTTCATCAACAATATATGAATGGTAAATAATTCATAAAAGATGCTTTAAATTTAATGTCATTAGTCATCAAGGAAATGCAAATTAAAGCCACAATGAATTATGACTAATAATTTTTAGAAGTTGGTTTGCTAATAAATATCAACAAATACCAATTTAAATGGCTAAAATAAAGAAGACTGACTATCCCAAGGACTGGCAAGAATGTGGAGAAAATGAAATTCTCATACACTGCTGTGGAAATATAAAATGGTACCACCATGTTAAAAACCAAGCAGGGGATGGGGGGATTGGGGAGGGATAATATTAGGAGAAATGCCTAATATGGGAGGAGGGGGATGGATACAGCAAACCACTATGGCATATGTATCCCTATGTATCAATCCTGCACAATCTGCACATGTACCCTAGAACTTAAAAGTATAATAATAAAAAAAAAGAAAAACAAGCAACTTCTTAAAAAGTTAAACATGTACATGTTTGTGATCCAGCCATTCCAATTCTAGCATTTATGCAAGGGAAAACAAAGTGCATTTCTATACGAAAACTGTATACAAATGTTCTTACTACCTTTATTTGTAGTGCTCAAAAAGTGCAAAGAACTCAAATGTCTATCAACAGGTGAATGGATAATCAATCCGTAGTATATCTATGTAATGGAATACTATTCAGCAATAAAACAAAATGAACTACTGATACATACTATGATGTGAATAAATCTCAAAACAGTTATGCTGGGTGAAAGAAGACAGATATAATACAGTACCTATTCTTTAATATAAAAATCTAGCAAATGTAAAATAATAGCAACAAAAAGTCTATCCGTGGTTGCCTGTGGAGGGGGACAAAGTATATAGATAGATTATAAAGGAGCACAAAGAAAGTTTTAGGGATCATGGATATGTTAATCATCATAATTGACATGATGGTTTCATGGGTGTATACATGTCAAAGCTTATTAATTGTACATTCAAATGTATGCAGTTTATTTTAGTTATACTTCAATAAAGCTGTTTTTAAAAGGGATAAACAAAAATCCTATTTTGATAATTTCTTGTTCCCTGAATAATGGATTTATAAAATAGATTATACCGTATAGTTTATGGGGCACTTGCAGAATGCATCTGTTTGTAAATCCTTTTCTTTGTAATCAGCTTTCCCTTTGTGCATGAGCAAGGGAACAGGTGATACTGCACAAGGAAGATATCAAGAAAGCTTCAAATGACAGCAATTATGACGAAGTTAGCCAATAAGTTTTGAGCAATTGGTTGTTTTTTGTTTTTTTTTTTTTTTTTTTTGGTCAGGCAATATTCTAAGTATCTTAAATCTATTGACTCAGTTAGTTTTTACAGCAAAGCTAAGATATATATAATAATGGAAATTTTAACTCAGATTTGTAGATGAGAAAACTGAGGCACAAAGAAAACTTATGTAACTTCTTCATGGTCAATTATTTATGAAGTAGGAGAAAGGCTATACAAGCTACCTAAAGGCAAAGATCATAGGACAGTGGAAGTCAAAAATTAAATCTAGGCTTCTGAATCCCCAAATCAAGTGTCCAATATACAAGCAGATGTGTAGATTGTTAACCTATCAATTAATAGGTGTTTACTCTGTGCCAGACATTATGATAAGCTTTTCACACTTTCTAAAGGATTTTTCTTATGTAATTTTCAGAGCAATTTCATTCTACAGATGTGGGCAGTTAGGCATGGAATGGATGAGTAACCTGGCCAGGACACTTGATCATTACATCCCAAAGCCTACATTTGAATCCAGGTCTGTCTGAAACATCATTGCTTTTCATCACTTTTCATGTCTGTTTACAATTGCAATTGTATCATGGCTGCACATTTAATTCATACTACAATGCTTGTGGTCTCAGCAAAGACTAATTCCCTCATTTTGTCCAATCTGATCCACATAAGACCCATCAACATTATCACCAGTAACTACCATTTCACAGGAAAGCGTTAACCAACCGTCTAATTCGGTTTAGTCTTTCTTGGTTAGAAACGCTCATCTGTCAGCCTTTCTCCTGCCTCTCACACCTTCAATTTTCTCCCTGCTATCATGTCTGAATTTATGGGAGGAAAAGTGTATATGATATTTTGGCATTGATAATGGGGGCACAGTCCTCTTACTTATAAAGTGCCCAGATACGTATGATCTTCAGCCTCTTCCCGTGACCGGACATCCTGCTGACCTCAATTCTAAAGTTTGCAGTTGGCATTTTGCTCTCTCTCAGCTTGGACAAACTCCAGGGTGTGCCCTGGTTGACTGGGCTCTCCCTTGGCTACTGCTGTGCACCCTGCTGACGTCTGACTGTAACTTCCATTTGCTCCTGGTCACAGCCGAGGCTGTCAGTTCCACAGTCCTCATTACAAAGTCACCTCACCTCACTACGGCCACCTCTACCTCTGCCAAGTTTCCCATCCAGAAACACTGATTCTTTTTACACAGAAAATTTGAGGGTAGTGTGGGAAAGATAAAGCTCGCGCCCCACCAGCTGACCATGTTATTGTCCTGGCACAAAATTGTGTTTTTTTAATAATAGCAGCTAATTACTATCTAATTCTTTCTATTTACAATTCTTTTGTAGCAAATTTTGATTTACCCCTAGGCAAAAAGATACTTCCAAAAAGGTGAAACTACATTAACTTTCAGTAAATTACGTATGTATATTGTACAAAATAGTACAAATGACATTTTAATGAAGTATCCCTTCATAACATTGCAAATATATTATTGGATTATAAAGTTATTTGACTTCATTGAAATACAATAAGCCATTATCTAATGATTAATGGAGTTTGAGGATGAGAAAATAATAGCTGGTGCTAGTTTTCAATTCTTTTAAATGTTGATAGTAATAGTTTCAGTTTTGCCATCAGACTGTTAAAATCAGGGCCTGGCGTGGTGGCTCACACCTGTAATCCCAGCACTTTGGGAGGCCAAGGTGGGCAGATCACTTGAGGTCAGGAGTTCGAGACCAGCCTGGCCAACATGATGAAACCCTGTCTTTACTAAAAATATAAAAATCAGCTGGGCATGGTGGCATATGCCTGTAAGCCCAGCTACTCGGGAGGCTGAGATGGAAGAATCGCTTGAATCTGGGAAGTGGAGGTTGTGGTGAGATTGTGCTACTACACTCCAGCCGGGGTGACAGAGTGAGACTCCATCTCAAACAAAAAGAAAGAAATTAAAAGAAAAACAGAAAATAGCACTTTTAAATGATAAAAAGGTAAATTAGGTTTTCTTATTACTGTTTCTACTTTGACTCCAACACAGAATACTCAAATTACTGTGAATCCTTCATTATCGCACTCTGCAATGATGTGATTTGGCCCTCACTTAGCACTAATATAATTGCAAACACAAATACTAACATGTACACTAAACAGCATGCTAATACCAGTTAATACACTATACCTTTCTAATTTCTGTATGTTATCTTTTAAATAAAACACTAAATTTAAAATCCATCACAAAGAGCTCACAGGTCCCAAGAAACACTAAGATATTTCTTTTAAAACTGCAATATTAAAAACTACTGATAGCGAGCACCTATTATTTACCAGGCACTATACTAGTATTTTAACATGCATAGTTTTATTTACACTCATTTGAGCTTGATTTTATCTTCATTTTTATGTAAATTAAAAAAATTTAAGTAACTTACTAACATAGTGAGTGGCAGAGCTATGAATAAGCACAATATTTCAGATGTCAAATAACATGCTTTTATCATACCACAGTTCTATGCAAATACTCAGATATTCACTAAGATCCATATTAAATCATATACCTACATGATATTACTATATGTAAAATACAAATAAGAATCTGAGACAGAAACCTATTTTTTTATTGTCTACATCTAGAAGATATTAGGTTGGTGCAAACATAATTGTGGTTTTTGCCATTACTTTTGCACCAACCTAATATTTATACTGCATTATTTCTACAAAGACTGAGTTGTTCAAACGTAATGCTAAAATTAGTATTATCAGCATAGATTTGAAGAGTGTTACCTCCAAATGTATAAAATATCAGTCATCATCACATGCTTTATAAATACTCCAACTACACAATCCTAGACCACCAAATTTAAGCCAAAGGCATTCTGCATAGAAGCAGGTTCTAAAATACTTAATCTTTCTTACAAGAAACAGAACACCTTATAAAAGTCTCAGGAACATCTACTGTACACTTCCACCATCTTCCTTAACAACGCCAATCACAGTTTAATGCCAAATTCTAGCTTTTGCATTTGGCAGAGACACTGAGATAGAATTGAGAGCGATTAAATAAGCTTTTCCTTAAATGGTCAGAGAAAAATATCTTAAAGTTGGCTCGCTAATTATTAAAGAAAAAGCAAGTTATTTTATTTGTGCACAGCATATTACTTTTGAAATTATTTGCTCAAGATTCCTAGATAAACTGATGGATTTTAAGCTAAGATTACAAGGGAATAAAATAATAATCAGCAAATTAATAAATATTCTCCTATGATTTAAAAAAAGCACTCTTTGTTGAAGATCTTATTTCTTGACTGTAATATCAACATACAAAATAGTGCTATATCTATATCCAAGCTATGAAATACAAAAAAAAATTATAATAAATTTATAAAAAATATAATTTTTTTTTTTTTAGAGAAAAAAAGAGAAAAAAGAAGTGGGAGAGAAAACAGAATTCTTGCTCTATTGCCCAGGCTGGAATGCAATCTTAAAAAGGTATTAAAAACCTCTTTTATGCCATCAATTGTACTTAACAACAGAGACAGAAAGGAATACGGGAAGAAAATAACAAACAGTCAACCAATATTTCATTTAGG
Source organism: Plecturocebus donacophilus (assembly GCA_004027715.1). Classification (NCBI taxonomy): domain Eukaryota; kingdom Metazoa; phylum Chordata; class Mammalia; order Primates; family Pitheciidae; genus Plecturocebus; species Plecturocebus donacophilus. The sequence goes on from PVKP010009577.1 coordinate 25,282, forward strand.
TCTGTGAGATACTGTGTAAATACTAAAGAGTAATTCAGTTTCTGTTATACAGTCACTTTCAGAATGGGTGTAATATAAATTAACAATGCGATGGCAAAATCTCCCGCTACTATTGTGTGGGAGTCCAAATCTCTTTGTAAGTCAATGAAAATTGTCTTATGTATCTGTGTGCTCCTATATTAGATACGTATATATTTATAATCATTAACTCATATTGTTACATTGATCCTTTTACCATTATGTAATGTTCTTCTTTGTTTCTTTAAGTCTTTATTATTATTAAAGTCTATTTTATCAGAGACAAGAGTTACCACTCCTGTTTGTTTGTTTTTTTCTCTCCATTTAATTAGTAAATCTTCCTCCATCTGTTTAAGTCTTTGTGTATCGTTGCGAGTTGGATCTGGATACCACGTACCAATGGATTTTAACTTTTTATTCAATTTGCCTGTCTGTGACTTTAATTAGGGCATTGTATCCATTTAAGTTTAGAATTAATATTAATATTTGTGAGCTCAATATTGTAATTGAATGGTAACTGGCTTTTTTCCTGTTAGTTGATGTAAATTCTTCATTATGGATATACTCTTTATGTTTTGGTGAATTTTTGAGATAACTGATACTGGTCATTCCTTTCTGTTTGTAGTGCTTCTTTCAGAAGATCTTGTAAAACAGGACTGGTGGTGATGAAATCTCTAGTGCTTGCTTGTTCGTGAAAAATTTTATTTTTCCTTCATTTATGAAACTTAGTTTGGCAGGATATGTGATTCTGGGTTGAAAATTCTTTTCTTTGAGGATATTGAATGTTGACCCCCACTATCTTCTAGATTGTAGGATTTCTGCTGAGAGGTTTGCTGTGTGTCTGATGGGCTTCCCTTTATAGGTAATCTGACCTTTCTCTCTAGCTGCCCTTAAAATTTTCTCCTTTATTTCAACCCTAATGAATCCAGCAATTATATGTCTTGGAGTTGGTCTACTTGAGGAATATCTTTGTGGTGTTCTCTGGATTACCTGGAGTTGAGTATTATCCTGCCTTACTAGGTTAGGAAAGTTTTCCTGAATAACATTCTGAAAAATATTTTCCAACTTGATTCATTCTCTTCATGACATTCAGGTACACTGATCAATCGTAAATTAGGTCTTTTCATAGTCCCATATTTCCTGGAGACTTTGCTCATTCCTTTTTACTCTTTGTTCTCGAATCTTTTCTTCTCATTTCATTTCATTAAGTAGGTCTTCAACCTCTGATATCCTTTCTTCTGCTTGATCAACTCTACTGTTAAAACCTGTGCATACTTCACAAAGTTTTCTTATTGTGTTCTTCAGTTCCAGTAATTCACTTATATTTGTTTCTAAATTGTCTCTTCTCATTAGGATTTCATCAAACCTTTTTTCAAGATTCTTAGTTTCTTTACATTGGGCTAGAACATATTCTTTTAACTCAAAAAATTTCCTTATCATCCACCTTCTGAAACCCATTTCTGTTATTGGAACACACTCATTCTCCATCAGGCCTTGTTCCCTTGATGGTGAAGAACTGTGATCCCCTGTAGAAGGAGAAGCATTCTGCTTCTGGGTATTCTCAGCTTTTTTATGCTGGTTTCTTCCTGTCATTGTAATTTTATCCACCTGTTGTCTCTGTAATTGCCTACTTTCAATTTAGGTCTCTGAGTGGATGTCCAACTTGTTGATTCCCAACGCAGAAATCTGAGCAACCCACTGCGCTGGCTAAAACTGTGGCATTAAGATTTGTGGTGCTTCTCTGCTCGGGGGATCTCCGGTCTGGCTTCCCTCTTGAATCCTTATTTCAATCATGTAAATGGGTGACTTGCCTTCCCAGAGATCCAAACGTCGATCAAAAGGGAAGCCAGTCCCATTTACTCTGCACCAAAAACCGCCACACCAAAGCGCCGGCAAAACTGCCATGCCAGCCGCAAGAGTTGCGCTGGTGACTTGTGGGGCTCCTCTGCTAGGAATCCTCGTCTGTAAGCAACAAAAATTCTCCTGAAAATGTGGTGTCCTCTCATTCTGTGTGCTTTCTCTGGGAGCTACAATCCTGAGCTGCTAGTAGTCGGCCATCTTAGATCTCTCTATAAAAAATATAATTTTTACACATAGATGCTATTGGTCTTTATTGAAGAAGAATGTCTTCATTAAACTAAAGAACTTAACAAATAAATGCAACTGAAACCCTAATAAATGAGTCTACTTGCTTTCTTCACTACTACAGCTGATAGCTACTTGTTTATCTCTACTCATACATGCACTTATTCCTGAGTTCTTGTTTTTGAGTCAAATAGGAAATGAAGAAGCCATCTTGCCAGAACAAGAGAAGCTTGTGTATGTCTCTAGTAAATTTTCTAGGCAACTGAGTTTTACCATTAGTGAAAAGGAATTTCTGTTAGTTCAATATAGATAAATAGAAATCCCAGGTTGAAATTTGACATTCTTTCTTTCAATACTCTGACCTCTAAGAAACTTTTCCTGACTTGCATAATCTCTGCTTATCCCTTATTCTGCAACCCCTGTGCGTGAGCGGTACTTCTGGGTCATATGGTAACTCTATGCTTGTTTAAGGACCTGTCAGACTGTTTTCCAAAGCAGCTGTCCCATTTTACATTCCACCATCAATGTATGAGGGTGTCAATCTGTCCACATCATCACCAACATTTATTATCGTCTGACTTTTTTAACTAGCCATCCTAGTGTGTGTGAGATGGTATCTCTTGATGATTTTCATTTGTATTTCCCTGATGACTAATGATGCTAAGCATCTTTTCACGTGCTTATTGGCCATTCGTGTATTTCTCTGGAGAAATGTCTTTTACATCCTTTGCTGATATTTTTAATTTGCTTATTTGTATTTTTATTATTGAGTTGTAGAAGTTCTTTATATATTCTAAATACAAAACCCTAATCAGATATATGATTTAAAACTTTTCTCCTATTCTGTGGTTGTCTTTTCTTTTTTCTGATCACTTTCTTAATAACTAAGCCCTGATTCCTTAAAAATACTTCACATTTACTCTGGAAGCCAAATTGATTTCTAGACATTCCTACCACTTGTAGATTCCCAGCTACAACAACCTGGATGTGTTTTATTTCATTAAGTATGGATAAATAGATCATCACAAGTAGGATCTAAATTTTATTATCAGCTGTCTTCCTTCCTGTAGTTTTCTGAAAGTATGATAAAAAATTATCTCACAAAAAGAAAATATAGAGCTTATTTAGAACTTCTAAAGAGCATCTAATTCATTTCCTTATTTTTCTCCATCTATCTAAGAAAGAGACCTATCTCTTTGTCTTATGATTTGTTTAAATTCCCCATTCCTTCCTATAGTTTTCTGAAAGTATCATGATAAAAATGACTCCACAAAAAGAAAATATAGAGTTTATTTGGAACTTCTAAAGAACATCTCATTCATTTCCTTATTTTTCTCCATCCATTTGAGAAAGAGATCTGTCTATCTCTTTGTCTTATCATTTGTTTACATTCCCCAGACAAGACTCCACTCTTGTGCTTATCCTTTGGCTTTTCCATAAAGAAGGATGTAACTAGTAAAAACACTCTGGCCACTTCAAACCAGTCTTTTGAGTTCTCTAGAACACGTATTTTAGATATACTCTTCAAATAACAAACGGAGAAAATATTTAGTCTGCAATCCTGCTTTGTTCTAAGCCTAACAAGTCGCCATTTCTACTGATTATTATTGCAAGAACTGTTTCATTTATTTCAAGTTGTGTAAGGCAGTTTTGGCTCCCAAAATTTGAGACCAGATGCAGGTTTCAAAGAATGTTTTTTCTGAGCTATTCTGATTTGAGAATCCAAAAAAATGTGGATATTTCCTACCCTCCAAACTTAAAGCCAGAACAATGACTTCAAAGAGTCATTTTGAAATTCTCCTGATTTGATGCTTGTCGGTATATTTCCAAATGGAGTGATCAGAGTATATCTTAAAATATTCATTACTGTATTCTGGAACCACTGAAAAACTTATCCCTGACAAAGAAAATTATCATTGCTATCTAACTAGGGTTTTGGCTCTAGTTATCAATTGTTTTAAGACATGGTCTTATATTTAGGTGATGTGATGCTACACTCTTTTCCTTTTACATGATTCTATTCCTTGCTGCATGCTGTATCTCTTCCAGTCATACTGTGCCTTCAGAAATCACTGGAAGCCTTGATGATAAAGCTAGAACTTACAGAGAAGACTTCTGATTTGCAGCAATATCATAGATAATTGATGTTGAAAGAAATTACATAAAAATAGGTGTGTTTTGCTTTACTGTTATTTCTAGTAACATGGAGCTTTTTAAAAATCTAAATGTCATGAAAGCAATTCTACTCCAGAAGAATTACCTCACAGCCTCTCTATACATCCAGTTTCTCTGTATCCTTCTTTAAACAGAAACAAACACATAGAAAGGTTTGGGAAAAATTTGTTGTTACATGGATTGTACTGATTTTCAACATTTTTTTATTAGTCAAGATATATATCATTCACAGCATTTTCCTGAAATACCAAATATTTTAACATAATTTGCCTTCCGTGAGGAAGTCTATGCTAGAAAACATAATTCAAGAGAAACTGAGCAAAGAGAGCACTGAGGTAAAAAGGAAGACCACAAGGCTAATTTTTACAGACATTTTAATTCACCCCCATTCTACACAGCAGCAAATAGCTTTGCACTGCACTTAAAATTCCAGGTCAGCTGTACCTGAGCTTATTTGTCCCAAGTACAGACTCAGAAGCAACTAATGCCACAAGAATGCATGACTGGGTTTGTAAGTTGAAGCCGATTCTCTCTACTAACAAAGCATAAGGGATGCCACAAAATGTTATTTGACACAGTTTAAACATGTCACCTTCAAATAGGGTGGATTATTTTTTCTTTCTGAAAAAGTAGAAATCACCAATTTTTTAAATGTCCTTTTATTCAATCTCTTCCTCCCTTGTTTACGATCCACCTTTATGCCCCCAATATAGATGAATGTTGTATAAGCCTATTCTTCTGTTTCCACAACTAAATGTGAAGTGGAATCTGGTCTAAGGGGAAGGAGACTGGCAAAAAAAAAAAAAAAAAAAAGTCAGTAATTCAAGTCATTCTGAATCTCTCAAGACTTCATTACTAAGCATTCTGTACACTTTGCATAAATTTTATCAAGCATGAAAAATTATTCAGACTTATTCAGGAGCATGATATTTCCCTAATTTCCACTAAAACATCATTAACAGAATTTTGTGAACTGCCTATAGTGCCTTTAAATTCAACCTAATTTAAAGTTGGACATCCTATTCCTTAAGCAATGTTTGGGTATTACCAATATACTGAAAGATAGATGAGATGTGCTCATGGCGATACAGCTTTTAACCTTTCCTCTCCTCTACCATGACGGGAGTGAATTACCGTAAATGATGGGTATTCTGTCTGCAGTGTGGACAATTGATTTGACCTGACTGCCTCCAAAGTTCTAATGGACTTTGTGGCCAAATCCCCTGAGATATAAAATATGTTGAAGTGAATTGGGGCAGGTTAAAGAACAGACCTGCTTTTCATTGCAGGTTCTGGCTATAATACATCTCCCAGTTGTTCAGGGCAAAAGATTAAACATGATCAATACTCAAATCATTTTTTTAACGTGTTGCCCTCAGTAAATCTACTTTTGTTATATTTTTCCCCCTGCCAAGCATGGTTTTACAAACCTTGAAAAGATCCTTTTTTTCTAATGCAGAATTACATATACAGCTCTATTTTCCATTTATTTCCACTTAATTTATCCTCATCTGTTCAGTATATTGATTACTTGGGCTACATAAAATTTCTTTGGATTCAGATAGTGAATTCCCCATTCTTTGAGTTTACACTGAAGTTTCTATTTGCAGTGAAAAAAAGATTATCAAAGAGGAAGGAAATATGGTAGGAAATGCTACAGGCAAACAAAAGAGAACATAATAAAGAAAATGATTCCCAGACAAAATGCCAGAAAAGTCGACAGTTTCGAACCTTAAAACTTGTTGAAAAGGTTGAAATTACATATTTCCCAATTTACATAAAAGTTGAGAAGAAAAAACAATGTCTATGACATAAAATGCTAAATTAATTAACTGATAGGATAGGAAGTGAACAACAATAATGTAAAGTTAAATCCCAACACTTGACTCTCAAACTACCATTAGAGAAAGCAGCACAGATCTCAAGGGGAGATTCATGAAGAGAGAAAAGAAAAAATTTAAAAAGAAAACATCCAGTAAACCAACAAAGGAATCACTTTAATGAGTTGCTGCTTAGAGGAAAGCTGATGTCTGAAAAATAATGTTTTCATTCTAGATCTCACTGGATACAGAGCTTCTTTGTAATGAATATTATCAGTCCTGTATTCTGGGAAACAACAATGTGCAAGGTAAATTTTGTGTCATAATCTCCTAAGAATCAATTTTCTTTAAAAATGCAGGGTTAATCAGGTCATTAACATTCATTCAACAAATACTGGGCAGTACTCTGGATAAAACACCATGATGGATAACAAGAAAAAAAAAAGTGAGGTGAAAGACATCTATTCCTGCTCCCCAAGGAGAGAATAATCGAGCTGAGAAAATTAAATAAGCACCAGGAACAACATTAGTCCAAGGCAAAATATGGTAAGTACTGTAAAAGGTATAAAGTACTTCAGATTTTAGAGTAAGAAGTATCATTCCCTCATCAGAGCCAAGAAAGCTTCGTGGAGGTGCTCAAACACTAGCTCAATTGCAATATGTATCTAGAACAATTTTTAACCTCTGAACATTTTCATAAACTAGATACAGGAGGGAAAATGATTTCCATAAGTGTACTATATTATGAGTGTAATCACACTACATTTCTATGACCTAAACACTAAGCCTTAAATTAGAGAACAGCAAACTTTTCCTGAAGAGGGCCAGATAGTAAATATTTTAGGCATTGCAGGCCATATGTTCTCTGTTGCAATTACTCGACTATCCCAAAGACAATATATAAACAAATGAGCATGACTATGTTCTAATAAAACTACTTATGGACACTGAAATCTGAATTTCATATAATTTTTACATGAAATAAAGTATAATTTTTCAACCATTTAGAAATGTAAAAACCTTGCTTAGGTCACAGACTTTCAAAAAAATAAAAAATAAAACAGGTTGTAGATTTAGCCTGCAGGCTGTAGGTAGACAGTCCCTGTTACTAACATTAGCTAAATGTTTCTTTGTAATTTTCTATCTATCACACCTTCCTCAGACTGCCTCTTTCCAAAATAATCTTTATCGAACACCCATGGGGAGAAAAACACTTTCCATTCTGTACACATTAATTAGTAGCTATACTTGAAAACATTTCACTTCTTTTCTTATCTTCTTGGAATGAATCACCAAATATGTATATTGTATGTGCTATGCTGTTATTTCATAGTTTTCTACAAGTGCAGAGATACAGGTTTTGTTTGGATTTTATGCTCCAATGCTCTTCCAAATGATAATATTTTACTAACTTTTTAAGCAATAACAACATATGTGTCAAAGACAATGAATATTTAATACAGAGGAACAGGAGGAGATGAAGCACAAATGATGTATTTTATCCTAAAGAGGAATTTTGAAATAACTTTCTAACATGAAAGCTCCACCTTCAACTATTTGAGAGCACATTTTTGTGATCTTCACAAAAGGACATTTGCAGGATACACAGTGTGAATTTTTTCTACGTTGTCTCATTAGATCTCATTTGATCTTCACTTTTACCCTGTGAAAGATATGTTATGTCATTTTCATTTTTTAAATTTTGAAGAGAGTTGCTGTTCATGTCGCCTAAACTGAAGTTAAGCTTTTCTTGGGTAATGTAGAGATGAAGGTGTAGACACAAACTGTGTGTGTACGTTTCTGTGAGTTTTCCTAATGTTTCTTAACTGATTTTATGAGCCTCTTTAGCAAACCCGGATGTCAAACATACATTTCTTTATAAATTTTTAAATGAAGTATAAAAATCCATCCAGAAAAGTTATTAATCCTAAGTGTACAGCTTAATGAAAAACAGTTAACACATTCATGTGGCATCTGAAGATCAAGAAATAGAACATCTATAGCATCCCAGAAAATCCCTCTCCAGTTCCCCACAATCTCTATCCCAACTATCCTCTCCACAAAACAAATATCTTTCATATCAGTTTCTGTTCTCTTTTGATTTTATTTAAAGCTATGCATCAACACCATATCCTTTGCCCAGTACTATCATCTCAACTAAAATGTCTTTATAGCTTTATACATTTTGTGACACACCATATTAAAATTATTAATAATTTGTCCCCCAGTAAGAAAATTCTGGTTTTATTACTTACTAGTTTTGTCACTATGAACAAGTTACTTAACCTCTCTAAGCCTCAGTGGTTTGTTCAATCATAAAATTTAGACAGTACTGCTATCTGCCTTTATAAGACTATCATGGGGAAAAATGATAAAGTATATGTAAAGTTGCTAATACTCTGCTCATCATCTAGTAAGAAAACTATAAGTAATAATTACTATTACAATTTCAGTATTTACTAGCGTGACATGATTATAGGCAATCAGTAAATATTTGAGTCCCTGTCCTGGGCTCTGGGTAACTCAGCTTATATAAACTACATAAACCTCTACATGTACATAATCCAATTCCCTTTCTAGTTTTAAATACAATCAAAATAACCATAAATTTAACACAACTGTTAGTAACTCTTATTTCTAAAATCTAATGCACAGTATATGTGTATTTGTGTGTATAACTCTCCTAAAATGAAATACTTTCCAACTGGTTTCTTTTCAAAATCTGTCTGTTAAGACCCATTCCAAATACTGCCTCCCATAGTACATCTTTACTTAATCTGATTCCAGGTAATCTCTGAAGGGCCAGGTTCTGTTACTTTCCTTAAGCCCTTCCAGTGTCCCTCTTGGACAAGAGAAATACAAGAGTGACCACACTGCACTTTCTACAGGACAGTCTCGAGCACAGGAACTGTTTCCTAGATCCCTTGCAGCCAGCCCAGGATTATATTTTACACATAATAACAATAATATACTAAAAATCATGTTATCAGACAAGTCTATACAAATTTATAGTTTAATTCTTTTATCAACCATTCAAAACATGAGAGTTAAATACTTTAATTGTTCTCAGTTTGCAACTGTTTAATTTGACAAGCACAGACACGACAAGCACTTACTATGCCCCAGCAGTATTTTGAGTGCTTTGCACAGCATAACTCACTTAATCCTACTGGGTGACAGAGGCATTATCATGTCCCCACTTTACAGACAAGGAGAATAAGACTTACGAAGTGGTTGAACAAGTAGCCCCAGGTCACCCAGGTAGTAAAGCAAGTAACTGAGGCTCACCCTCAGCCGGGCCACCTGACTACCACGCCACCATGCACCACAGCCTGCATCATAAGGGACCACCAATAAGTGGGTGAAGAAATTGATTAAAGCTGGGCTTACAATTAAAGCTTTGGTCTATAATTGAATCAATATATAAAAAATAGATATTCTAACTGTGGGGGTGGGGGAGATTGATGTTCCTCTTATCCTCAATCTCTTCGTCACCTGCTTCCTTTCCAGCTAAGCACAGTGTACTAGAGAGCTTAGTTCATGCACAGGGCTTGTTGCAGGCACAGGGAACGACTGCGGGCTTCTCATCCCAGAAGCAGATGTAGCCACAAAGCATTAATGTTTTTGCAAAAAAAGATTAACAAATTCTTTTCAAAAATCAAAGAACTTAAATGATAGTAAGATAATCTACTTTCATAATCAGTATTAACTTTTCAGATCTGTAACTTTTTCAATGACCAGGCATTTCTTCTCTGGATTTGCTTTTCTTATCTTCAACGCATGTTTATTAAATGTCTGCTCTGTGCATTCCACTGTCCTAAGTATCCGAGATACTAAAATATTAAGACATTATTTCAAATGATTTATCCTTTAGTTTTCTCTTTTAAGAAGTATCTCTTTTCCTTCTTTAACTGAGGTGGTCTTGGTTGAGATAACATCTACAGAGCATTTTCTGTTTCTTGGAAAGCAGTTGACACCTTACAATGTTTTATGCAAGCACTATGGTTAACATATGGCAAATTATTCTAGGCAAATGCTGCTTATAGATATTTCAAACATTTTTTCACTTCGTGTAAATTTGTATTAATCTAAATGCAATTCTTATACTTCTTAAGAAAAAAACTAATTTTTTTTCAGGTAGTATGAATAAAACACCCGGAGAATACTTAGAAATCCGGGAAGAATATTTTAAAGATTCTATTCCTGTTTGCCTCTTTCCCTTTTACCGACACAAACACATTCCTTACGTGGCACATTTGTTCTATTCCATAGGTTAGACTGTTCCATTAGAACCTGCAGGTGACCTCTCTGGGCCTAGTTCTTGTATCTGGAGACACAGTCAGTTGTTGCTGGCCTCGCGTCCTCATGTCCCCTTAAAGGCCAAAGTTGAACACTATATTATCTGGGCAGACAACACCTTATTCTTATGCCTCAACAATTCTAACAACTCACAGCCCTTCTCAGTCCCTTTATGAACACAGATGTCATTTTAATGAGGGGAGAGCTGAAATGACAAGAAGGTGACCTGTGGGTGAACCCAGGAGCAGGTGAGGCCTGTCAGTTTTTAATTTGAAACTGGTGTCAGGTCTGAGGAATGGCTGGTATAATCACATTTGTAACTGATCTCCTGTAAACTCTGCAAACATTCACGGGTTGGCTGTTGTGGGCAATATGAAATCAACAATTCATGTGCGGGTCTCTGGACACCTAACTAAATCAAATGTATCTTTGAAAACTATAAATACCACATGTTTTCCAGATGATGAGATTGGCATAACTAAAAAGCACTGATTGTACTTTTAATGAAAGATTTGTTTTTGGCATCAATTTATAAAGACATAACATTTTTAAAATTACCATTTCAAGGCATAATTTAACTTATCACATAGTCCAATCACAAAAGGCCTAAAATTAAACTCAACGCTACCATCACATAACATTCATCTTCAAAAGGTATGCCCTAATGTATACTTTCACAGAATGTTTTCTGCTTAAAATATTTTCGATCCAATCCCTTAAGATTTCATATAGCAAAAATTCACTCTAACATTAGAAGTATTGTTATTTAATAAATATACCTTAGGCACAACTTCTAAACTTTACAATTTGTAGAAAATTATATTAACCTGGAACTTGCCTACAAAAGTAAAATTCAAATGTTCTGTAAAACTGTAATGGTGGCTCTACCAAACCAAGAAGAGTATTTCAAAGATCTACAAGGTAGAACACTTCTACAGGTTTAGAAAATGATGTGACATTTAGAATCTAGCAATAGTGACCGACTATTAGAACAAGGTTGTTATGGGACATGAGATTTGTCACTTTTCTTCCACAGATTTAGAATGAGAAATAGTAAAAATAATCACTGGGGCCGGGTGTAGTGGCTCACACCTGTAATCTCAAACTTTGGAAGGCCGAGGAGGGTGGATCATGAGGTCAAGAGATCAAGACCATCCTGGCCACAATAGTGAAACCCTGTCCCTACTAAAAGTACAAAAAAAAATTAGCTGGACATGGTAGCGTGCACCTGCAGTCCCAGCTACTTGGGAGGCTCAGGCAGGAGAATCACTTGAATACAGGAGGTAGAGGTCGCACCAGCAGAGATACCACCACTGCACTCCAGCCTGGCAACAAAGCGAGACTCCATCTCGAAAAAAAAAAATCACTGGTATTTTAGTGATTATTGACTGGGTACTGCTCTAAGCATTTCACATGTACTGACTCACTGAATTTTCACACCACTTTCTGAGAAAGATCTGCTTATTATCCCCATTTTACAGATCAAGAAACCTGGGGCACAATGAGTTTATGTAACTTACCAAACCAATCAATGGTGGGGTCAGGATTTGAACTCACATCTGACTTCAAAAACCCTTTCTCTTAACCACTCTTTATCACCCCGTGGGACATGTCAGTTTTGTGACCTCATTGCTTCTGTGACACTGAAGGACATGAACACATAGTCTACACTAAATTATTTTCTAATTGAAGCACAAATGAGATAAATTGGCAATGCTGCATTTCCTGTTGGTGAAACAATGGACTGTTCTTATTGCATCTCCTTAGAACTCGGTCTTAAGAACCATTTCAGGTCCTATCACTCCCTAAATTTTAGACATATTGAATTTCTACACTTTCAAGTGGCCAGTCCTATGTTCTTTCTTCTGCTAAAGCTATTCAGATATCTGAGAGAAGAAAACATTGCATAAGGAAAAGAGCTTCGACTGTGAACTCGAGAACTTGGACATGAATCCTAGATGGAACTTACCAACGAGGTGAACTTGTTCAAATGACTCAACCTTACTGAACCTTGGTTTCTTTATCCCTATGATGGTTTCAGGTTCTAACTAAGGTTCGAGGGGAGTCGGTAGGTGAGTGGCAGATGGCTGGAAAAACACTCGAGGAATCATAGACAGTTTCAACATGGCTTTACTCCCTCTCCGGGCACGAGCAAGCCTGGGCGTGAGTTGTATGTACAGCATCAGCAGGGTATTCATACCTTTTACAGACAACAGTGGCTCTGAGCCCAGCGCGAGCTCTCGAGTGGTTACTTAACATGTCTCACAAGGAGTGGTTACACAATGAGTGGAATCGTGCACCTGTGCTTCAAATTCACTGAGTCATGCTGGACTGGATTCTCCCTCAGCCTGTTCTTGATCAAAGCACATCCATAATAAAAACATGTTACTGGCAAATATGTTCTTAGAGGATCGTTGTGAGACTCAAAGGAGACAGTGTAAATAAAAGTAATTTGTAGATAGGGATATACAGGGGTTAGCCCTCAAATAAATAAATTGCTTGGGCTAGCTGGTATGACTTAGAGACCAGATCAAGAGACAGTTTAATCCCAGATTTCTTTCCTATTACTCTTTTCTTTCATGGCAAGGAGGCTTTATATAACAAATACACTCCTCTTTTCCTAAGCAATGTGAGGAAATATTAATGGTGGCCATTCCTTAAGGTTTCAAGATTGCAGATATAGATGCAGTCATAAAATAGAAACATTAACGTGCTAACTAGTTTCCAGTGACTCAAGTCCAGTATCTCAAGGGCTTTCACATGTGCCATTTCTCTCCTTGAATCACCAATAATGCACTTTCTTCACCTGTATATTCTCATATAACCCTCTAAAGTCAGTTCAAGTCATTTCTCTCTTAAGTCTTCTCTGAATCCCCACACAGTGCTAAATTATATTTCTCCTATCATTCAATAGCATCTGTTTTCTGCCTCTATTGCACTCAGAACATTGTATTTTAACTACATACCTGACTCTTTCTCCCAATTTCAGTGCAAGACTTTAGAAGGTAGAGAACTTCACTGAATGTATTATATTTCTGTATCCTTGTATGTAACACAGTATCTAGCATGGAGTAGAGGCTCAATAAAGGATTGCTAACCATAGACTTGGATCCATGGTTTATAGACTAACAGACATGAGAAATGAACTTTGAAAAAAAAAAGGTAATTCTATAAATAAATGGCAACTCAGGTGGGCAATACATTAAACTAATACATAATGAGGAACAGATAAACAATTTGTGGGAAACTATTCAGTAACAACCAAAGTAGAAGAAAAGATATATTTTGAAGAAGATGAAGTATTATGAAAACCAATTAAAATAATTTGGACTTAATACAGTAGGTTATTTACTTATTAATCAATGTATTCACTCATTCAGCAAACATTTTGAGTGCCTGCTGTGTGCCATTTTCTGTCACAAAAATGAGCAGTCTATAGTTCCTTCTTCCTTGAAGAGTTCATAATATTGTAATTTCATAAGAAGCATTTGTGGAGAGCCCCATAGCATAAAACATGGATAGTAGTCTAGAGGCTAGGTGTTTATAAACCACAAAGCTGGATAGGGAGCTGGAGTAACCTCAAGCCAAGCAAATCAGTAGTGCACATTCACTCTTCCTTCTGTCTCCATCATAATGGTCAGGCACAGGTCTGGCTCCCTGGCTCTTTGCTCTCAGTTCAACTATCTCAGCACAGAGGAAATTCCCAGGAGACCTGTTCACACAGCAGCGCAGCTCGAATTCCATGCCCAGAACTTCATTTTCACACGATGTCTGACAAAGCCTTTTCTTGTCTTTTCTTCACTCTCTTCCTTTATCTCTTCACTCTTCCTTCTTTATCTCTACAATCCTTTTTTTCCCTGTATTGGTCTGCCAGATACATATTAGTTTGAAATTACCATAGGCTAGTTATTTATTTTCTCATAGTTCAGGAGTCTGGAATCTGAGAGCAATTCATCACCAGGTGGGTTTCTCCTGAGGGTTCTCTCCTGGGTGGTAGATAGCCATCTTCTCCTTGTGTCTTGACATGGTCTTTCCTTTGCATACATGCATCATGCTAGACCCGGTACTTCAGTAGAGATGGCACCGTGTTCAAGAAGCTGAAGAGACCCAGAGCCAGGAAACAAGACATGGCATTTATTGACGGAAGCATACATACAGAGTGGCCTGGGCGAGGCAGGCTGGGAGGAGAACTGCTGTGGCCTGCAGAAAGCATGCCATTTATCTGATATTTTCACTTCACACCCTCCGCCTGGCAACTTTTGTTTAACTCAACGCAAAGGTCCTCAGTTTCCTGTACATGCCATGTTCCATGGAACTGGTTGGGGGCTCAGACGTTCTTTATAGATAAGGAATGAATCTGCGGGCTGGCCACTCTGATTCCTTAGCTTGGAATTGTGAACACACACTCAGGTGCGTCTGCCACCCAGGGTCATTTCCAGGATATGTTTCAGTTCAGTTATTGCTGTCAGGTAAATCTACCGTACGGCATGCTTTTGTCCTAATCTCTTCTTACAAGGACACCAGCCATATTGGATTAGGGCCCAGCGAATGACCTCATGTTAAGTTAATTAGAACTGCATCTTCAAATACGGTCACATTCTGAGGGATTGGAGGTTAGGACTTCAACATGTGAATTGGGAGAGGTCAGGATTCAGCCTGTAACTATCCCCATCCCATCTCCTCCTAGCATCAACTGATTTTAAAAACTGCAGCCACAGTGCCACTTCCATCTCTGACTGAGCATGAATCTACAATCCCAGTTCCATAGAGTTTAGAATAATGAGTTATTTAAATTAGCTACACTTTTTGAGAGTCTCCAAAAATTCTAAAGGAAAAATAAAAAAACACTGGTACTGGATTTCATACCCAGAGATCTGATTTAATTGATTCAGGTTGTAATCTGGGCATGGGAATTCTTAAAAGCTCCCCAAAGGGTTCAAATACATAGTCAGGGACAAGAACTAGAGGAAGGACTACATGAGTTAAGGGTGGTAGGGATATTCAAACACGAATGAGGTAACTCAGTGAGTTGAGGTGAGGGAGTTATTTTTAAAATTTTTATTAGACAACACACTGCAAAAAAAAAAAAAAAATCAGGGTCTGATTGACTTCCTTCTATCTGCAGATATTTCCCATGATTGATTCTGACTTGATCATTCACTAGTGGTAAATTAACCAGTAACTTACCAAAGAAAAACTACCAATAAAGAACCCCGTGACAGCCAAATCTCTAGCAGTATTTTCTGCCTTTAAGAACCCAAAGTTTGAGTGGAGAAGGGGAAACTAAATCCACTTTCATGGTCTCCACAACTTCAGAGAAATACAAATGGCAAACCCAAAATCAATTATTTTGAGTGAGTTCTTTTTTATATTTTCTCATTCCTGAAAGTGCTGTTTTAATAGATATCATAAAGCTAATTTAAGAAGGAAACTTTGGAACTCTGTTGCGGTTTATTAAAAACTAGGTTTATAACTGATCATCTCCACTGAGCTCTCATTGTGCCCTCCATTTAGGTAATGCACATGTATGGCTAGCTTTCCCAATCAGCAGGTCCTTGTGACACATGGCCCTGATGCTGTATTTGAGTTTAGAGAAAGAAAATACGTACTTGATAGCAAAAGAAATTTCAAACTTAAAAAGTTAACTACAAAAACTAAAAGGCCTGGTTCTAGAGAATCTGACTTTGAAATAGCAGTGGGGTTTAGTTCAACACTTCTCATATAATTGTTCACACAACGGAAGTCAAAGTAGAGATTAGAGATGTAGAGGAAGAAGACTGATAGAAAAAACTTCTTTCTTTTACTTAAGCTGTCTTCGTCCATTTTGTGTTTCTATGAAGGAATACCTGAGGCTGAGTATAAAGAAAAGAGGTTTATTTGGCCCACAGTTCTGTCGGCTGTACAAGAAACATGGCATCAGCATATCAGCATGTGCTTCTTGTGAGGGCCTTGGAAAGCTTCCACTCATGGTGGAAGGTGGAAGGAAGCCAGCATCACTCACATGGCAAGAGAGAAGGAAAGAGAGAGGAGGTGCCAGCCTCTTTTTAACCGTCAGTTCTCACGGGAACTAACAGAGCAAGAACTCACTCATTACAAGAAGGACAGCACCCGCCATTCTGAGAGATCCACCCTCATTAACCAAAGCATCTCCCACCAGGCCCCACTCTGACATTCAGGATGAAATTTCAACATACGATTCAGAGGGGAAAAATATTCAAATTATATCACTCAGTGTCAAAGAAATATACTTCAAAAATACCAAGCAATCTTTGAAAGTCTTGAAAAGCACCTTTTCGAGCAGTTTTTCTAAAACAACTTCAAATTTCATGACTGTATTGCTGTAATTACAAAGGCTACGACACCATGCTTCATTTGAATATGATTTACTTTCCTACTGTAAAAAAGCTTAGAGAAATATTTCTGACTCCTGAATTCTATATCCTTCTTCCTTATATTACATATGAATTGCAATTCTCAAACACAGTCTTCTTCACTGGTAATTTTCATTTTCTGTTCCATTTACTTCTGTATTTTTCCACACATACACAAATACACACTCACTGTTTAATGAAATAGGAGTGATATCTATACTCTGGCAGAAATACACTGACACAAGCCAATGCAGTCAATCCTCAACCACCAAACTCATTTTGCTCCAAGATACATGAGTGATATGCTTATAACTTGAAAAATATTTTCCGCCATAAATAATTATAATTAGTGGCTGTAATTGTAATTACACAACAAAGTCCAGTCAACAAAAAGCATAATAGATGTGTGTACTTTACTTACTATACATTAGCGTGCTAGTGTGCCCTCAGTTGGTATACAATGGTGTCTAGGGCCAGGCTATGCAAGAAAAAGGAAGAAGGAATTTGTTTCCTCTTTCTGTGCTTTCAAAGTCACCCACCTATTCTCTCTCAGTCAAAACCCACATCCTCTGAGCATAGTCTACCTTATTTAAAAAGCATAGGTTATTTCCTTTCACCCTTTCAACACCACAGTAAGGATTCCTTTCAGTTTTATACCAGAGAAAACTGGGCATCAGAAAACTAAAGAAGCTTGCCTAAGTTAAAACTGTCAGAGGTGGTAGAATAGGGATTCAAATTCACATTTGTCTAACACTCAACCAAATAAAAGGAAGATAGTGCCAGCCTGGACAACATGGTGAAACCCCGTCTCTACTAAAAACACAAAACAGCCGGGCATGGTGGCAGGCGCCTGTAATCCCAGCTACTCCAGAGGCTGAGGCAGGAGAATCGCTTGAACCCGAGAGGTGGTAGAGGTTGCAGAGAGCCGAGATCGTGCCATTGCACTCCACCCTGGGCGACAGAGGGAGACTCCGTCACAAAAAGAAAAAAACAAAGAAACCTAGTAGGACTTACACATGGTCATCACCATGTCATTCAGAGAGATCCACTCTCATTACCCAAACACTCCCACCAGGCACCACCTCTAACACCAAAGCTGAATTTAACATGAGATTTAGAGGAGACAAATCTTGAAACTGTATCACTCAGTGTCAATGAAATGTACTTCAAAAATACCAAGCAATGTTTAACATACTTATTTACTCTAATGTGTGAATGAGATGGTCTTGGAATTCCCAACTATGATATCCAAATATTCTTTCTTGGTCCTTATTTGAAGTCTTTGATACTGTTTATTAATCCCTCCTTCTTGACTACCATAACCAGACTTGGTATTTTCCTTCTGTTTTTTTCCATCTTTTCTTTAATCTGATATCTCCCCAACCTCTCTACTTGTATTAAACCAGAACCTGTTTAATTTTCCCTAAGGTTAAATTCGCCACATTCTTCCCTACTCGTGCTATATATTCCCTCTTAAGAACCTCAGCCATTCCCCTGTTTCAATTATTATCCATGGGTTATTACTAATCTTCTCGCTAGCCTGTATTTATGAGTTCTAGAACTTTTACTCTAACAATTTACTAGAAGTTTCCACCTGGATAAACCATAGTTACCCCAAATTAAATATATTCCAAACTGAACTTCTTATCTTCTTCTAAATACATCCCTGCTTCTGGAGTCCCCGTTTTCGTTATCAGCATTGCAATGATCTGTCTAGCCTTCTAAGACATAAATCTGAGTCATCCTTGACTTCACGTGCTCCCTATCTTCCAGTTATCAAGTTCTGCCAGTAATACTTCCTAAACAAACATCTCCTGAATGTATTTCCTCCTGTTTATTCCCATTGATTACATCATTTCTCATTAAGACTATCTAAATATTTTAAGTAGTATTCTTGCCTCTAATCTCACTGCAAAGTTCTTCACTGTTATTATATTAAAAAAATTTTAAATGCTGTTCAACAAATACTTGTTAAACACCTATTACATGCCAGCAATGTGCCAGGTCCTAAGGATATAATGTAAAAGAAGACACAGGAAAGTCTCCCAGAAACTTCACAGATTCTACCATAAAAACAAAAACAAAAACAAAAAGACAGCAAAATAGAATATCTTTTAAGACATATTAATATGGAAGTAAGCACAGATTTCAAGAGGTTCAGAAAGAGAAGATATTTAACCTGAATAGGAAGTTAGCTTTCTTTTTTATGCCCCCAAAACTTTGCACATCTCTCTCTTGTTGTTGTTTCAACAAGGTTGTTGTTAGAAGAGTGTAAGAGCCATGACCAATAATCAGAAGTAAAAAGAATCAAACAATAAATAGACTAGAAGAATCCAATCAAGTGATAACCAAGTATGGTTGGCAGAATCATCTCCATGAAAGGGATTAAAGTTATAATAGAAATGTTGGGTAAGGGAATAAAATCCAGGGCATACTGATTACAAAAGGAATCTCATCCCATCCTGAAGGTTATAGACCTGGAGTTTCCTCTTGTCTTACCGACTACAAAATTTCTCAGTATATCCATTGACACTCAGGATAAATCAACAGCCATATCTTCCTGCTCAAACTCAAATCCCAAATCCAGAAACATCAGCTCATCCAAGATGGCAACCAACCATGTGATAGTCACAAAATGCCAACATAACAATGCTAGCTTACCTAAGGCAACAAACAAATCTGTTACTCTTAATGAGTAAGTGTTTGGGAAGATTTGGAAATAAACACATCAATGATACCACAGATGATGCTCATATTGCTAATTATTTTGTGTTAAATTGAGGATAATCTATGTATGTGTTGAAGTATTTGTAATATTTTTTAAAACACCTATTCAAGAATTTGAAAGAGTAATCCTTTGATTCCAATTTAAATATATAGTTGAGTTTAAAGTAATAATTTGTAAGCTAAAATTATGAAAGAATTTGGTTACATTTGCTTATAATGTCAAGTCCTTTTTAAATTTAAACTTGATTTTCTAAGTTTAGTTTATTAGAATTGAAGAATTGTTTAAAGTACTTGAGAAGGTTATTAGAAATTCTATATATTCACAATTATACATTGAATTATTAAAAATATATTAACTTTACAAATTATTTTAAATAAGAAAATGTCATTAATTTTCTAAAACAGACCAATCTTTAAGGAGATTTAATCTGTTTAACTTAAGATAATCAAATAGACACAAAGAAAAAGTAAAGAAGATTGTAAAATAATGATCAAGCTTTATAAGTTAAATATAAACTCTCAAGGAAAATTATTTTAATTTTAAGATATTTAAATTAATTTAAATAATTACAAGTAGTTTTTCTGCACACAAAAGCTAGCTTCTAACATAATATAACTTCTTTTGATAATTATAAAGATTTGTTATGTGTCTGTCTCTTCAACAGATTATAAATTACTTGTAGATCAGACTGAGACCAGAAACCTACAGATTGCCTGGGGCAGTGGATACTCAGTCAGAGCTCAAGAAAGGAAATGTTCCTTGGCCCTACCTTGTAGGATGTTGAGGCTCCATGCTTTGTCACACTGGTCTCCTTACTGATTTTTATACACTTTACACTCTTACCAGTCTTTCTGCTGGTATGTTCACCTGGACTGTCATTTCTACTTATTCTCTCCCTCTCTACTCTCTACATACTATGCTCCAATTCAGATTTAATATACTACATAGCCCTAGATATAACCATATAGATTTAGACAAAACCAACAAAAGCAAAAAAATTACATATATATGTAATGCCCTTAAGTGATTAAAAAAAAAAAAATCCTTGATTGTTTAAATCTTATTTCCAGCCAAACATTATTTGCTTGCTTTTAAAAAAGAAAATCTACAGAAGCTAAGCAGGGTCAGGCCTGGTTAGTACTTGGATGGGAGACCACCTGGGACTACGGGGTGCTGTAGGCTTTTTAAAAAAAAAAAAGAAAGAAAATCTGATGAGTTGTTATTTATTAGCCACATATTTTAAAAAATAAAAAGCATTCATGACACTGAATTCCTACTGAAACAAGCACATGACTAGGAAACATTTCAGACTGTGGCACAAAGAAGTAGAGACCACCAGAGCATGGTGGCTTTGCTAAATGGAGGAGGCAGAAACCAGACTGAGGGTTACTGTTCAGAGTAAAATTTGCAAAGCATGGTACCAGAGAGGCGAGTTCTGGACAAAAAAAGAATTCCAGAAATTTGTAATCATATTGTAATTCTGTTTACAAGGTTTGCATCATATTCAACCATCTTATTTTCTTATCTTGAAACTACAGGTATTTTAAAGTTTTTCACAATACTATATCTAAGAATCTTATAAAATGTCAGGAGATATGTAAAAAGGAAGCACAAGGTTAACAATATCTCATCATGAAATAGCTTTGTTCTTTTTAATAAAAAATTTAAGTTCCACTTTTGTCAGTTGCTAGGTATGTATGTCTATATGTATACATGTATATATATACATATTTATTTGTATAAATGTGTATATGTATGCACATATATATACATATGTGTGTATGTGTACATATGTATGTATGGCAAGTATTTAGTTGTTTAGAAATTTTGAAACCTTTGTACTCCCAGTGTTTACTTCTGTTATCAAATAAAACTAGACATAAAAAGGTCATAGCAGGCAATATCCAAATAGAGGTATACTATTAGTAAAAACAAAACGAAACAAAATTCTAGTGACATGGAAATTGCTTAATTGAAATAGTAACTAGTGGCCAGGAATGGTGGCTCACGCCTGTAATCCTAGCACTTTGGGAGGCTGAGGTGGATGTATTGCCTGAGCTCAGGAGTTCAAGACCAGTCTGGGCAACATGGTGAAACCCCATCTCTACTAAAATACGAAAAAATGAGTGGTGCATACCTGTAATCCCAGGTACTCAGGAGGCTGAGTCAGGAGAATCTCTTGAATCTGGGAGGCAGAGGTTGCAATGAGCTGAGATCACACCACTGCACTCCAGCCTGGGCGACAGAACGCGACTCCCATTTCAAAAAAAAGAAAAAAGAGGGAGAGAGAGAATAAGAATAAGAGGAGGAAGAGGACGAGGAGGACAAGGAGGAAAGAAAATAGTGACTAGTAACTTGTACTTCTAGCCACGATGGAGTAAATAGGAACAGACTCGCCTTCCTACCATAAACAACTATAGAACTGACCAAAATAAATGGAGCAACACTTTTCAGATGTTGGCCACCCAGTAGCATAGGACTGTGATCTCCAAAAAAAGGAAAACTCACATATAGGGTAAACCCACATTTTCCCAGAATTTCTGCCAAAGAAACACTTCAGACTATGATACAAAGATGTAGAGACCACCAGAACACGAAAGTTTTGCTAAACTGAGGAGACAGAAACCAGAATCATAGCTGCTGTTCAGGACGGAATTTTCCAACCACAGTACCACAAAGGAGAGATCTGGACAAAGAAGGAATTCCAGAATTCTGAAAGATCGAGAAGAAAAAAATGATAGAAGCTGTGAGCTGAATGGTACTTGTGAAGGTTGTATAATATTAGGAGACAAAGGATTTCCGAGAAGTCAGATTGTTGAGATCTCAATGAATAGCCCAGGCATTCAAATGAAACTCCCAAAGTTCCAGACATTAGGGGTAGAGTTACTCAAGCCCTGAAGATGACTCTGAACTTCCTCTAACAAAGGTTAAAAACAAGTCTCAAAAAGATCCTGCTGATATGCCAGTAAATTAACTACCTGCCAGAACAGAAATCAACACTGTTCAGGAGGACACTATAAAATTCAGACTGTCAGCAATGCACTAGCCATGCCTCCCGACACCATTAAAAATGACTGCACGTGTAAAAACGCATAAACAGATGGCTCAGATCAGGAAAATGGGTTAAAAGCACCTTCAACAGAAACAGACCCACAGATAACAAAAATGTTGAATTAGCAGATAAGAAATTTTTGGAAGCTATTATGAATATGTTTAAGAATTTAAAGGAAAATGTAGACACACTGGGTAAAGTGATTTCTCAGTAGAGAAATGAAAACTTTCTTAGAGTTATAAATTATAATTATAGATCTGACAAAAAAAAGCAAAAACTGATATGAAAAATTTATTAGTTGTACTCCACAGCAGATTGGAAACTTCAGTAGAAGATACCTAGTAGAGCTAGAACACAGAGGAATACAAACTATTAACACTATTGACACTGGAAAAAAAGGCTAAAGTGATAAACAAAGCCTCAGTGACTGGTAGAAAAATATCAAACAGTTTAACATATATATAATTAGATTTTCAGAAGTAGAGAAGAGAAATACCGTGGTGGAAAAACATTTGAAGATATGATAGGTAAAATGTTCTCAGATATCATAAAAATATTAATCCACAGAAATAATCTAAAAAAACAAAGGCCCACAAATAATCAAAATGGTAAAAATAAAAAGGAAAAATAGTAAAACATACAAAATTTAAAAAAAAAATTATAAAAATGGCCTGACACAGTGGCTCACACCTACAATCCCAGCACTTTGGAAGGCCAACTGAGGTGGGCAGATCATGAGGTCAGCAGTTTGAAGTCAGCCTGGCCAACATGGCAAAACCCAATCTCTACTAAAAATTCAAAAAAATTAGCTGAGCATGGTGGTTCACACTTGTAATCCCAGCTACTTGGGAGTGTGAGACAAGAGAATCACTTGAATCTGGGAGGCAGAGGTTGCAGTGAGCCGAGATCACACCATTGCACTCCAGCCTGGGCAGCAAAGCGAGATTCCGTCTCAAAAAAAAAAAAAAAAAAAAAATCAAAATATCAATGACTTCACATCAACAATGCATGCCAGAAGACCACGGAAGAACTTATCTAATCAGTTTAATGTTTTTAAAAAGTGGAATTCTATATCTAATGAAAATATCATTCAAAAATGATTAGAAAATAGGGAAATTTTTAAATAGACTATATCTGAAAGAAGCTTTAACTAGCAGGTCTGTACCACAAGAAATGTTAAAGTTTGTTAAGCTAAAAAGAAACGAAAGCAGGTAAAAATGTGGACATGTATGATGGAATGAAGAATTCCAGAAATTTTAAAAAAGTACATACATATAAAAGATTTTCTCCTTTTTTAAAAGTATGACTGACTGTTTAAAGAAAAAAATAAGAGTAACATATATGTAGAAATAAATGACAACAAAAACATAAATGGGAGGTTGAAAAAATATGATATAGCTTGGATTTGTGTCTTTGCCCAAATGTCACATCAAATTATAATCCCCAGTGTTGGAGAAGGGACCCGATAGGAGTGATTGGATTATGGGGACAGATTTCCTCCTTGCTGTTCTTGTGATAATAAGTGAGTTCTCAAGAGATCTGGTTGTTTAAAAGTGTGTAGCACCTCCCGCTTTGCTCTCTTCCTCCTGCTTCGGCCATGTAAGATGTGTCCGCTTCCCCTTCCACCATGATTGTCCGTTTCCTGAGGCCTCACAGCCATACCTCCTGTACAGTCTGCAGAACCGTGAGCCAATTAAACCTCTTTTCTTTATAAATTACCCAGTTTTGGGTATTTCTTTATAGCAGTGTGAGAACAGACTAATTGAATATACAATTGCAATTTTCTTAAATTTTACTTAAAATGATATAGATCATTTGAAAGTTGAGTGTCATAAGTTAAAGATAAATATTTTAATCACTAGGGAAACCACTAAAAACAGTTAACTATGAAGCCAGTAAAGGATATAAAATGGAATATAGACGTATGAACACACAAGAGAAAGGAAGATAGTAAAAAGAACAACATCAGCAACATCAAAATAAATGAGAAAAAAAAATTTTTAAATAGCTAATACATTTTATTTAACCATATTGATATTTAAATTAAACATAAGTGGCCTTGAACATTCCAATCAAAAGGCAGGCATTAACAAACTGAATAAAGTAACAAAATCCAACTCTATTGTTTTTAAGATGGAACTTTATTTTTTAATTTTTTAATGATATGGGAAGTACTTTATCATGTGGCATCATATAACAGCAGTGTTATTTACAGCTGCCTGACCACACAATGCAGATTTGAATAGGGAACTGGTTCAGAAATACCAATACTAGTGACTCAAGAATTGAGCTTTACGTGATGACGTTTTGACTAATTTATAGAAGTTTTAAAATGCAAGTTTATACTGATTAGAATTCTTCCATGTTTTTATAAAAGAACTACTGTATTGAACCAAAAATAAACTAAGTATAGTTTATTCACATAATGAAGCTACATTTGAAAGGCTTACAAATTTCCCATCTCAGGTCATTTTTCTGTTCTCAGCATTACTACAAATGCCTCCTTCTACTATCACATTGAATTCCTCAGTATCTTCTGTATTGTTTCCAGAGGAAACTCTGGAAAGCAGTGATGCTATCTTCCCTCAGAAGCACACTGATAATGCCAATATCCCACAACTCATACTTTTTGCCGTTTGATACACGCTTCTTTATGGCCTAACAGAAGAAACACACTACTAGGATTTTGAAAACCTAAACTCTGGACCGGTCATCATAAACTGCAGAATCTTAGGGCATATATCCTCCCCAAGTGCCTCTTTCTCGACTGCAATAATAATAATAATAATAATAATAATAATAATAATAATTTGTATTTGCTTGGTCCTTTGTATTCCTTTTATTATTCATATTTTTAATAACCCTTAGATTGAAGTAAGGCAGTATTATCCCCCGTTTATAGAAGAAATTCAATCTGAAAGCAGTTACACAGTCTACCCAAGATCCCACAGGTAGTACTATATTAGGCAGAAAGATCACACAATCTCACACAAGATCCTAGTACTGGTACGTGTTGTGCTCCTAAATTTGCTGAATGGATGAAGCAGCAATTTCCCAGGTCCCTTCCATTGATCACATTCTCTATTTCTACTTGCTATTTTTCTCTCTTCTCTCAACTAGCATTAAAATCAGAAAATATGCATATTTAATCACCAAATTTCATTTATCATGGATCTTTAATTTAACTGTTGTTTAAAGGCTTTTTTTATATTTCTATATCAAATCCAGGAAAAAAAAATTTCTTTGGTTCCTACTGCTGCCTGCCTCTCCAAAAGCTTTTGGACTTACCTATTTGTCAAGGCAAAATTGCTAACATTTTATAAACATCACTATTCACTCTTTACAATTTTAAAGATAATTATTTCATATTTAAAACCAATTTAAAACAAAGGAAATCCTTATTAATGCTTATTCTCTGGAGTATTAATAAAAATGTATTTTCTACTGATTTTGTATCCAAGGACTAAACTTAAAATGCAAAATTATTAAAAGTACAAAATATACAAAAGGTTAAAGTACAAAGTACAAAATGGTTAAAAGTGAAAAGGATGAAATCATACCACATACCTATTAATCATAAGAAAGTTGGAGTATCTGTATTAATATAAAAGTACACTTCAAGATAAATATTGCTGGCCGGGCACGGTGGATCATGCCTGTAATCCCAGCACTTTGGGAAGCTGAGGCGGGCAGATCACTTGAGGTCAGGAGTTCGAGATCATCCTGACCAACATGGTGAAAACATATCTCTACTAAAAACACAAAAATTAGCCAGGCATAGTGGTGTGTGCCTGTAGTCTCAGCTATTTGGGAGGCTGAGGCTGGAGAATTACTTGAACCCGGGAGACAGAGGTTGCAGTGAGCTGAGATTGCATCACTGCACTCTAACCAACAGAGCAAGACTCCATCTCAAAAAAAAAAAAAAAAGATAAGGTATTGTCATGAATTAAAAAGAACATTTTATAATAATAAGGAGTCTATTAATCAAGAAACACTAACAATCCTAAATAAGCCTTTACATTATAGGTCTAATAAAATTTCAAAATGCATAAAGTAAAAACTAAAGAAACTAAAGAAATAGACAAATCCACATTTACATTTGAAAATGCTGTTATCTTTCCATAATTGATAGAAAAACTAGCAAAACAATCAATAATTATACTAAAGATATCAGCTAAACAACTGAACCTATTCACAAATGTAAGTAGTACACTACACCCACCAATGGCAGAATGCATATTCTGTTCAGTAGTACATGAAGTATTCACCTACAGAAATGCGAGGCCACAAAAAGTTTCAAAAATTGGAAAAGATTGTAATCATACAGTGTATGTTTTATGACTAAAAAGATCAAATCAGAAATCAATAGCAAAAAGAGATCTAGGAGTTTCTAAGCCTAGGATAATGCCAGTCACTTGATTCCAAGTCTCCACACACATTATCCCTCAGAAACATCAAATCACCAAATGATGCAAATAAAACCACACAAGACTAAGAGATTTAAAAAATACCATGAATTTCAATGACCTATAAGTACACCAAAAAAAAAAAATTCCAACAGAGCTCTCATCACTAACTGCAAAGTTTTGAGTGGGCAGGGTGGGAATAAGAACTAAAATGAAACCAAAAAATACTCTTCCATAAAGAGAAAAAGAGAAAGTCTAACACTTAATGCTAAAAACTGAACAAAGGTTTAGGACTTGGTCATTCACAACACTGTCTCTGGAAAATGGGTTATAAAGTGATCAAGATTAGATGTGAGTCTCAATCATTGCTTCTTGGGAAAATCAGATTAATAGTGAAAAGGTGGTACCTCTTGGAGATAGGGCAGTGCAAGGAAGTAGAAAATCTTCTCCCTTCTCGCCACCAGCATCATACATTAAAAGCACTGCATTTCACTAAACTGACGAAGAAAGGGCTCTTGTGCTAGGACTCTGTCCACAATGCACAGAAATAGAAAAAAAAAAAATTTCATACATAACTACTAAACATAGAAAACAGAAAATATGGCCTAAAAGAATCAGTTGATGAAAATTCTTCCCTAAATCCAGCAGTTACATAGAAGAAATGATAATATAACAATTCATACTAAATTATATATCCTTAAACAAGTGTTTAAGGATATAGGAAACAGTTTGGAATTATAAATTCTAAAATTACAAACAAGGGACAAAGGAGAGTATAATGTAAAATTGAATAGATTGAATTTAAGATAAAAATGGAATAAAACAAAATTATATTAGAAATAAAGATGAAATTATAAGATACTAAAGGGATAACAGATTCAAATTTTAAAAGTAATGAGTGTTGAATAAAAAAAGGGAAGACATCCAAGAAAACAAAACTGATATATGTTTTCTAAACAGAGAGAAAAAAATTCAGAGATAAAGTGGCTGCAGTGCAATACAGGTAAAGAAGAGTCACCTTAAATGTTACTGAGGAAGGAAGGATGGAAGGAGGGTGAGAGGGAGGGAGGGCAAACTGACTGTAAACAAAGAAAACTTTCCAGAAATAAAAGAAAGAGTGAGTCTACACACTGAAGAGGTATACCAGATACCTAGGAAAAGGCCTAATGACAAACATTGCATTTATCTGTAGATCTAAGACTGAAATAAGGATGAAGCTCCAAATACTGCCACATGCAAGTACGGTTTGTTCTCACAAAAGAAAAAGAATGCAAGTAAAAAACAGGCTTTCTCACCTGTATATTTATTAGAAGTGAGTCAACATATGTCATTTAAAACTGACAGATCTTATAGCAAATGAAAAACTATAAATAAAAAGTTAACCACTAGAACAAAAGTTCCAAATCCTAAGAATTGAAGAAAATTTTAAATGCAAAGAAGACATAATAAATACTACAAAAATACACAGAAGTTATAACAAAAGTTGAAAACACATCAGTTGAAGTAACAAATATGAAATTATTTAATTCACTTCATAAGAAAAATATTTTCAAATTGGCTCATAAAGCAAAATCCAACCCTGTGCTGAATACATGATACTGTTAAGGTTCTATATATTCAAAGTAACTGTTGAAAAGACAAAGCTAAAACTAAATTCAAACAAACAATTAAATTCAACTGAACTCTATTTCAGCTGAATGACAATCATGCTTGAGAAAACTAAGTAACTTTGGAACATAGCATTTTGACTTATACGTTCAAATTACTCATAGTACTTTGGCATTATATGTACAAAAAAGACTTTAGGTCTGTTTGCAATTGTACCCAACCCTAACTCTAGGAGGTATGATTGCAAACAGACCTGAAGTCTTTTTTGTAAGTTTAGTGTGTGTGTGCGTGTGTGTGTGTGTGTGTGTGTGTGTGTGTTGCCCTGCTTGCGACAATTGTCAAACTATTCCATGTGCTTTGTTTTACAATGTTGATATTGTAGGGGGCAGCACTCTCACTGGGGAAGAAAGGAATATTATTTGTCAATAGAAAGGTTAATCCATGTCACATAACACAGATGAGCATCAGATTCCATTTCTATGAAATTCTAAAACAGGCAATATTAATACATGATGAAATAAACCAGAACAATGGTTTACTTGGGGGAGCTGAGGCAAAGATGAGGATGGGGAGTAGGAGCTTTATAATTTAAGTATGATAATAATCAGCTTTATTTATAATAATCATATTATCACAAGGAAGCTTTTCTCAGTATCAGTGCATAAATATATATAAAAACACAGTTAGCAAACTTTCAGTCTTTTCCTTCCCAGCCAGTGTGAAGTTGCTTATAACATCTCTGTTGACTTTTGTCATTTATTTTCACCCACTGGCAGCATGTCCACCATGGCCAACTCGACTCTGACCATTCCTAAAGTAAAGAATGATCTAAAGGATCCAGAATAAGGTCTATCTGATACTTGAAAACAGAAGCATAAGCCGTCTGCCCTGAGTCATAAGCAGCATGACTTTTTCTTATTATGCAGCACTGTTACACTGTGTAAGAGTGTCCCATACAACGCAATTTACACAGCTGTGCTGCTTTCACTCACAAGATGCCCTTTGAAACAATGCTGTATTTTTGCTTGAAATTTTACATACTTTAAGAGAAAAAATTGACTGGAAAGTAATTTCTTTTTTTTTTTTTTTTTTTTTGAGACAGAGTCTCACTCTGTCACCAGGCTGGAGTGCAATGGCACGACCTCAGCTCACTGCAACCTCTGCCTCCTGGGTTCAAGCAATTCTCCTGCCTCAGCCTCCCGAGTAGCTGGGACTACACCACCACGCCCAGCTAATTTTTTTGTATTTTTAGTAGAGACGGGGTTTCACCATATTGACCAGGATGGTCTCGATCTCTTAACCTCGTGATCCGCCCGCCTCGGCCTCCCAAAGTGCTGGGATTACAGGCGTGAGCCACCGCGCCCGGTCAGTAATTTCTACTGAAGTTCTATAAAGAAACATACATTTTTAAAAAAATCTTCGAGATTGCATTTCAAAGTATCTTTTATCACTGGCAACTAAAAATTACTTTCTCCAAGAATGGCAATCTGCAAAACAAACTCCGGTATTTTCACATCATCCAGTCTGTTGTTTCTCTACAGCTAATAACTTCTTGAATAAAAGTGCCCAGAATTTTCCCTAAAATTCAGATTTTGACACTATAATCTACCTCATATTTATACAATCACCTGAATTCCAGTACCTTAATTATAACAAAATATGCACTTTTTTCTAAAACATTTTGTGCTTAAAATTTCTTATTGGCATGATCAACTTTTTTGTCTATTTTTAGAGTAATGATAAAATCCTTCAGTAGGTAAAAGAAATATACAAATTATCTAACACTTATTCTAATTGTTATCAATATGTCATTCTCAGAGTAGCAGCACAGTTTTAACACTTTTATGACAATCACTAGTGATAGTTCATATCAGAATAAGTAGACTAAACCTTTTTCTGTGTATCTCTCCTCCCTGTAAGTTAATGTCAGAGAACAAAGATAAGATATAAAAACAAACATGTCAATTCTGTGTGGATATCTGTATATTACACAAGCTTTTACATGTCAATGTATTTCAATCCTTTCCAACAAACTAAGCAAACTAAATTTTGAAATCTGGTCTTTTTTTTTTTTTGACTCCAAGCTACTATATAGTCTTTCAAATCTCTGTAAATATTCCTTTTTCACAGCTTTTTGGTCCTATCATTTTAGTAATATATAATGACATAACTCTGTATTAAAGACAATGATTTCTTTCAATGTGATTTTTTCCCCATATGAATAACATCCTGAAGGACCATGACATGGCATGCCTGCCAGGGCAGGTTGAGGGGAGGAAGGAAGCGTGGTTAGAAACAGCACCACTGGCATCTATCCACTAGATGTCAGTCATGCAGTTAGCATCCATTTACATTCTTAATCCTGATGGTCATAAACAGAAATGCTATTGAATCTACCCCTGATTCAGTATGCATACACCACAGAGACTCCTAGAATTTTATGCGATGTAGAATAAAGTCTTGTGACTAGAAGAGCTACTGTTTTGCGCTTGTGAGGACTTTGGCCATCAATGAAATGCAGGCTTTTCCCAAGTGCCATTGTTAGTTGAGGACAGTTGTCTAATCACTTTACCAGAATGATATGGTATCATTTCAGAGAGTTGTTAGTCTAATCAGTCTACCAGAATGATATGGTATCATTTCAGAGAGTTCTTTTGAAAGATTTAGTTTATGGAAACAGGGAAGCACAATGCAGAATATTTCTTATATATTTAACATTTAGAATATTTCAAAGAATATCCCCTCCCCAAATGCTAATTATATTGAGAATAAAATAGTCTTGGGGAAATTGACTTAAGAACACAAGACATTTTGGGTTGTTGCTTCCAAGATCAAAAATTAGTCTGTTCTTTCAGACACCTGATGTATTCCTCTCAGTAAAACAGTGTGTGAGTTTTATAGGAGAGGTTCTTAAGGATTCTTTTAGAAAAGTGCCATATAAGGTGCTTACTGTTTCTGGAAAGGCAGTAAAACAACTATTTACTCAGTTATCAGATTGTCTCAATCCAATTCAATGTGTTAGTCGTCACCGCGGACTGTGTTTGAGCTTCTTGCTGTATGACTAATCTCGCCATAATCCCAAGCATTCCACACAATTTCCAAAATAAATATGGGAGGCAAAATAAAAACAAGGTCCATCAAGATCTTTGGGAAAGGCTTGGTTCCTTCAACAGCAAAATTAACAAACCAGATTAAGTGGTCTCAAATTTTCTTTCCAGCTCTGCTGTTTTGTGACTCTATGATGCAACACGTTGTTTTCCTTAAAACAATGGAAACTTGTTATGATGACTAGAGCTGTAACATGTTAGTTGTTCATAAAGATAGAAAAATGTAAATATGTGTTATCAGTGACATTACTCCTCAACCCTGATTCCTGCTTTCGTGGTCTAAAAGTTTATCATTTTTCTCCCATCTCACACCCAATGCAAGTCAAGGATTTCTTTTCCAGAGTTTTCTTTATGCTGCTTCTACTCCCATTTCTCATTTTCCAATCAGAACTCACCATCCACTCTCCATCCCTGCACTCCCACTTAACACGAGATTGTCTTTGAAGAAATGTTAGTGTGGAGATTTAGTGAGGTCCTGCCCTACTTAATTCTGCTGCAGATAAATTCACAGTCAGGTGAGAACTGAAGTTATAGGATGTTTCCAAGGCACAAGGAGCAGCATACAATACTGTCAGTACTTTTGACACCATTGTGACCATAAGATTTGGTAACTGAGAATCAGATAAGCACACAATCTATATCATAATTATTGAGAAGAACAAAAGAGTGGAACTTGGAATTCTAAGACATGCAGTTACATCACCTGCCCTCAGAGTATCATCCAATGTCTATGCATCCTGTCAATGAAATCTTGCATTTATTCACCTTCTCAACAAATATTTGCTGGCCAGCTCTACACCAAGCACTGTGCTGAGCCTTGGAAATGAAGCTGTGAAACAGGCAAAAGGCACTCTGTTGTCAAAGGATTTAAAGTCTAGTAGAGAACAGTGATGAATTAAAGCACATAAGGTTCTAATGGGAAATAAAAACCACTGGAAGGGTTATTCTTACATAATACAGCACTAGTATGGTTACCAGTATAAATAAAACATACTGCGGGGCAGAGCAGGCATGTAGATTCTCCCAAGCAATATGTCCTAAATTGCAGGAGATTTCTATGTAAATTACAGAGCTATAGTTCTAGAGAGTCTTAGATGCATGAACTGAGACACTTCGAAAGAATCCCTTCATTCAGTTTCTACTTTAGAATCTGGAGGCCTGTACGAACCTAAGAAATACATTGCTCAGAGATCAGATTAGAGTCCACCGTTTTCATTATTAATTTTATTTTTATTTCCTCAAAAACCTTATCAACGTGTGATGCCTTTGAAAATGAAAAGCTATTCCCTCCTTCCTTTATTCTTTTGATGTCAGGCTCCCTAGGAAAGACTTTAAGTAGAAAACCCTGGAAGGTCTCAAAGCCAATCCTGCTCTCACTTTGTGCCACGTATAAAGGACAAAATAGCTGATAGACTGTTGGAAAGGGGAAGTTTATTAAACCAAGCAATTAGCTCCTTACTTTAAAGGGATTCGGCAAACCTAAAGGAAGTAAAATATACAGGGTGATTTGAGTTTTTTGAAAGGGAAGACAAAGCGTTCAGGATTATAGGAATAAAGGCACAAAGATGTAATGACTATTTACCCAGCTTTACACTTTATAAGTGCTTTTCACTTGTTGTGTGGGCTCCTCACCGTAACTGTGAAATAAGCAGGGCAGATACAGAGCTATCTGCGTTCCCTGAATATGGGTCATCAAAGCCACGATGAAACACATACTTCGCAAGTTTATATAAACCTCATTGAGTGGTGAGGGGCAGGCAAGACCTCACCACCACGGCATTAGCAGCCATGCAGAAGGCCAGCCAGAATGACAGAAGAGGAGCTGCTGGTGAGTGTGACTCCCGGAAGACAAAGGCATTAGACACAACTGAGCCAAGTCTCAGAGAGGCTGAAATGAGGTGTTTAAGATTGCACAGTTTGATGACACGCCACTCACTAGTCACCCCTGTTCAGTAGCAGGGGTATTTTCCTTAAACAGTTGTTAAAGCAAGGGAGAGGGTGGTAGGTCTTCCTGTGTTGAAGGCTTACTATATGCAAGATGAATTCGAGGTACTGGGTATACCTCAAAGTAAAGGTGTGTGGATATCAACTTTTCTTAAAATGTATATTTTCAGTGCTCTAAATAAAACATTCTGGAAATTTCAGTGTTCTAAATAAAAAATTCTCCTGAAAAGTGAGAAATTGGGTTATAAAGCAAATGTTTTACTCCTTATCCCAATTTACCTTCCATAGTCTTAAAGCAAAAACCTCCTTTACTGTTCATATCCCGACATGAAAAATAATCAGATTGCACTTAGATAAAGAAGATTATAAACTGAGCCTTTTCAGACTCCAAAATGTTCTAGCCAAAAGCAAACAAGCTAAGGATTTGTTCCCTATCCAGAAAATTGTTGATCTATATCCCCTCCCATTTCCTCAATATTTTGACCTTACCCCAGCTGGTCTGCCAGCCCCACAATCCATTTAGACTCCAGAACAGAAATAAAATGCATACATACATACTGTAGCTGTAATTCAATTAATCTTCTCCTTGGGTTTCCTCTGCTCTGTGCCAGGGTCATTTGCAAGGCCATCACTCACTCCAAACGGTTGCACCTGTGCGGCCACTGAAACGCCCCTTCCCTTTCACCCCTCCCTGGTCTCTGTCCTCCAGGCACGGTGCCCTCATCACCTTTTTCCCAGGCTCGCAAGCTTTCCTTTGCAAGGAGGAATGTCAGAATTCCCCCAAGCACTGGCAAGGAAATATTTAAATGTAATCAGAGGATCTTCCTTTGTTTTCCTTTTTTTTTTTTTTTTCCTGGGGAAATTAATCTTGCTAAGGTATTCGATGTATTCTTTCGCTCTTCCGTGAGGCAACATCATCATACGGTGCTGAAGTGGTCACAGCTTGCAAAGGCTAAATATTTTCTTCTCCTTTGCTGCTGACACAGATGATACGTGCCTGGTTTCCTCAAGCATCTCTAATTGAGTACTTTGCTTCATTTAAATTGTTTTAAACTTGGCTGTGAGAAATGTGTGTATGTGTGTCCGGTCCCTCCCCACCTGGAGTATGAATGCAGACTGGCAGCTGTGGCTCTCTCAACAGCTGCCCCTCCCAGCTGTAGTCGCTTTAACTCTAACAAGCTTGAGAAAGTTCCCGGTCCAGCTCTCTCCAGTCATTGCTAGCCTTCCAGTTCCACATAGCTCCTAGGAGAAAAGCTAGACTCTGTTACGTAGCTTTGTAAGTTGAAAGAGCTTTTAAAGTCAAACTAGTCTTACTTAAATCTCTGCTCCACCATTTGCAGCTATGTGAGCTTAGACAAATTACCTGACCTCTCTGAACTTCAGTTTCATTATTTACAAAGTGGTAGGACCATACCAACTCCATAGGGCTGCTGTGAACATGAAATAAATATATAAATATTTCGATATATATAAATTATCTCGTATAATCCTTGGCACATACTTATTTTAAGCATGTTTTTTATTTTCTGTATTTTATGATGTTCTAACATCTCAAAAAGCTTGCTGTCCAAGAAGAGATTTCACCTCCCAGGAGTAGCCAATCCTTATACAAAACGGGGGTCTCCGGAGAGCACCAACCAATCGAGTCTACAGCCTTAACTACCTCCTTGTGTCACACACACAATGCCAATATTTCCGCTAAATCACTCTAGGGACAGATCCATGCAACTGACGACCACCTCTATGCCCCAGAGGCCCCTAGGATTATTGAAACTAGCCAGCTGTAAGCTCTTCACCCTGCTCTGCCTTGCCTTGCCTGCAGAAACTCCACGAAAGGCTCTAGCCTCAGTTTACCCCTCACTCCCACTTCTTCCTGACACTAGAGCCTCTCCCGTGGACCTGAGTTGCATGCCTGGCCTCATTTCTAGGGGAGGTGTGAGCAGCCGTGAGCCTTTTTCTCAATGGCATTACCTGTCCATGTCGTCACTCAGTCATACGTCTCTGTTTCATTCCCGGTATAATTTTAGAACAGTATGGAATGAATGTGAATGTCTACCCTTCCCATATTGTCATTTAACAATTCCTGAGTGCCTGTAAGTTGTAATTAGATATAGTGGACACAAACAGACGCAGACAGACCTGAAGGCTTGGGAGGTGAAGCTCTGCAGCAGTGGTTCTCAGGCTTTAGCTGGCATCAGAGTCACCAGGAGAGTTGTGAAAACACAGATTACTGGACCCAACACCCAGTTTCTGATTCGGGAGGTCTGTGTTGGCCTTCCAGAATTTGCGTTTGTAAGAAGTTCCCAGGTGCTGTTGCTACTGGCTCGGGGACCATATTTTGAGAACCACGGCTTTAGAGGATGTGAAAATGAGCAGTTTGGGGAAAATAACTGGCGTGATAGGATAAACAAATCTCTCAAGTTGAATAGAATCAAAGTTTTGGAGTTTAGGGGAAACATCAACAAAGGACATCCCTGCTTCACAAAAGGTGCCTCAATTACTTAGGCAGAGTTCCCAGAGTAAAATACGCTCTCTCAGTCTCAGAGAAAGAGCCACTGGGAGAATGCTCCATTGTTTGATTTCTGGATTTTGTTTTTTAGATATCCATTGTGTATTTCCCTTTCCCCACATTTTTTTGGCTAGCAGGGTCAATAGGAAAGCTTACAATTTATCCAGCCGAGGTAAAGTGCTCTATACACTGCTTTGGTGACAAACAGAGGCCAGCGATGACCTCAATTATCGTCTCTTAACATTCTAGTTCAGCCACAGCGAGTGGCGTGAGGAGACCTCATCAGGCCATGCAGCTGACCAGCCTGCTGGAGAGATAGTCCCACAGCAGCGTCCACTGACCCACTGGAAAGCAGTTCTGGGGCCTTACATTGACTCATTTAATCCTCACTAGAATTCTTTAAGGCAAGGATTTCAATCTCCCCTCTACCAGAAGTAAAACACTAAAGCTCAGGTGAAGCATTCAGCCATTTACCCAATTACTAAATGATCTCACCTGGATTTTTCAGGTCTGACTCCAAGAATATTTTGACTGTTATTTCAGTTCCCTTTTCTGTAAAAGGAGGAAGACTGAACTAAGAATTTTTAGTTCCTTCTGGTTCCTTCATTCTGTGATATACCAGTTTTTGCCACTAAAAGTAGAGTGATTTTTTTTTTAAATAAATAGTCCACACATTCCCAACACAAGCACATAAATAGTGTCATTCTTTTAAACTATCACATCAACATAGAGTATTTAATAACAACAGCATTTTTTCTCTCGCAGCTTGGTTTTAAGCCTTGATTCTTTGGCAGGTCTGTCATTGTCCCCAGGCTTCTAAGAATGAACTAAAGGAACTTTTGCATCTCCGTGAACTAACAGCCTCTTATGAAGCAACGTGGGCTGTAAGGAGAATTGGCAGAGTGAGTCAATAAAAAGACAACTAGTTAAGTTTGAATTTCAGATAAACAACAAATAATTTCTTATATGTTTGCCCCATGCAATATTTGAGACATAATTAGACTAACAAGTTATTCACTATTTATCTGAAATTTAATTATTTTTGCGATGAGATCTCACTCTGTCACCCAGGCTGGAGTTGGGTGGTGCAGTCACAGCTCACTGTGGCCTCAACCTCCTGAGCTAAAGCAATCCTCCCGCCTCAGCCTCCCAAGTAGCTGGCACCATAGACGCACACTGCCATGCCTGGCTACATTTTTTTTTTTTTTTTTTTTTTTTTGTAGAAATGGGATCTCCCCGTCTTGCCTAGGCTGGTCTCAAATTTCCGTGCTCAAGCTATCTGCCTGCCTTGCCCTCCCAAAGTTCTGGGATTACAGGCATGAGCCACCACACCCAGCAGAAATTCAAATTTAACTCAACATCCTGTATTTTATCTGACAGGCTGCTACAAAGCCTCCCTGGGAGGTCATCCTTAGGCTCTGTATTATCAGGAAAAACAAGGAGTGGGGACGGAGCTTAGCAACTGAACAATGCATGAGGTAGGAACAATGAAGAAAAGCCCCTTCCCTCCTCTGCAAGCTGCAATTCTGCTTCCTTCTGCACTTTGCACTGTGGTCAGGGAGCCTTGTTAACTACAGCTCCAACACCACTCCATAAATCATTACTCACTTCCTGTCCATTAACATTACCAAACAGCAGGGGACAACTTGTAAGCTATTATCCTGTAGTCAAGCCCTTGCATCAAAAACATTAGCTCACCAAGTACATTTGTACACTTTAGTAAGGATCGCTCTTTCCTAAGTCAAGTTTCAAATCTCCCCACATGCACACTATTACCACCTCTTTACAACTGTATACATGTAAATACCCTGACTTATCTTTCTCTTTTACTACATCATTATTAAGTAACTAAATTTCCCTATTCTTACCATTATCATCAATAGGACAAAGGCATTACTAAACACCAGAAACCATCAGATACAGCGAAAAGACAATTCAATCTCGACGTCTGCCCCCTGGGAACTTCTCTAGATGTTATGGATACAAAGATGAACAGGATACTCTTTTGTGAATCTATTTAAAATATTTGGGAAATTTGGCTGGGTGCGGTGGCTTACGCCTGTAATCCCAACACTTCCGGAGGCCAAGGCAGATGGATCACTAGAAGCCAGGAGTTCGAGACCAGCCTGGCCAACATGGCGATACCCCATTTCTACTAAAAATACCAAAATTAGCCAGGCGTGGTGGTGTGGGCTTCTAATCCCTGCTGCTTGGGAGGCTAAGGCTAGAGAACTGCTTGAACCTGAAAGGTGGAGGCTGCAGTGAGCCAAGATCCTCCCACTGCACTGCAGCCTGGATGACAGAGTGAGAGTCTATTTCAAATAAATAAATAAAATATCTGAGAAATTTAAATGATTTGGAAAGGATTCTTCAGGCCTCTTGAACTACTGTGAATACGTGGCGCCCACTCAATGCACAATAATCCTTTTCCTGGAATTCTCTCTCCCTCCCTGACAGGTAGATGCAGGCAACAATCTCAGTGGATGCCTTGTGTCTCTGATCCCTTGGTCATCAAAGATTGCACCAGGACATAGGCCTGATAAAAGCAGTGTTCATTTTATTTCTCACCCGGTAGTTAGGGATTCAGATTGAGAAACAGTTACTCAGCCTCTGAGCATGGCTGGAACTATGACTTGGAAACTGGAACGCTGTGGGATAACGGGTTCTATGTATGGATTCAAGACATGGAAAAAGCCAGTGAAGGGAGAAAAGGAGAAAGCAGATAGAATAAAGAGTAACTTTTTCTCCCATTCATTCAAAATACATTTGTTAATGGCCTTCCGTACATATGCCAAACACGGTTCTGAACTCTAGAAACAGAGGAGTGAAGAGATGAAAGCCCTGCCTAAGACTGAGAATAAATAAATGAGAAGATTGATAATACAATATATCAGATAAGTGCTAAAGAGAAAAATTTTAAATGTAAACTTTATTATCTAGAAATAAGAAGTTCTATGAAGGTGTAGGGTAATTCAAATGGAGTAGTCAGAAAGACCTCACTGAGAATAAGACATTTGAGAAAGGACCCAAGGGAGATGAAACAGTGAACATCTTAAGGGGAGATATGTTGGCACTTTGGAGGTATGGTGAAAAACCAACTTTACAACCTAAAATCTAAGGTACATTTGCATAACATCCTCTAAGATATCATTTCTCTCCTCTGCCTTTGACAAGCATGACTCAAGCCCCCATTGTGTGTCTATTGTGAGGAGTCGGGACGACAAGTGGATGGAGTGGATATGGAGTGAGTAGTGGCCTGGGGTGCTGATGTCAGGGAGAGAAACAGGCAGACTGCAGTGCAGGGTACCACATGGCAGAAGGAAGGGCTTACGGATATACAGTGCTGTGGACTGGGTCACAGACCTACTCAGGTTATAATGTTTACCACCATCTCCATGCTCTACTCCAGACCTATGCAGGACAAAATAAGAGGAGTTGCCACCACTCAAGTCTGCTCCCCTCTTCCCAGAGATGAGGTAACCTAAGGAAATGTCAATATTCAGTTAAAACACGGAAGTGGTGGTCTAGAATCTGGGTCAGAAAAAGCTACCATGTTTAAAGACCTTGTGTGAATAGGAAGCTGAGAATGTTTCATGCTTGTTGATGATCCAAAGACAAAATATTGTTCTCTTGTTTCAAATAAAATGTATTAAAAGAAGGGCTTCTGTATTTATGGGAAATTAGACTACACTACAACTTCAAATCTATGTTTTTATGATGTTATGATGTCACCATAATTTGCATAAACAGCAAGTGTCATTCCCATTGAGTGAAAGAATAAGGCATGGCAAACTCAAGTTTTCACAAGTTAATAGGCAAATTATCCTCATAGTGAGATAACTGAGGCCAAAGAGAAGGGAGGCATAAAAGGGCTAGAGGAAATAACAAGAAAGAACAAATCATTTAGATGGAACGGGGGAATGGAGGGAAGGGACCTGAAATTGAGGCGCTAGAGCAGCTGCTGGGAGCGCAGCATCCAGCGTATGATGAGGAGAGGCGGAAGCCTGGAAAGGTTCTCTTTTCTCTGGAAGCCTGCTAGGCTTCAGGCACTACCACAAACAAGCAATATATCTGAATTATTATGAGCATGCGATATTTTGAATGACTTCAGGCTTCATTAGGTTGCAGTACCACATAAGTCACGTCACACTGTGCTTAGATGAGCTGGCACATATTTGTTCATTTCCTAGGGGTTAAAAAATGTTTTATTTTTTTCAGCTTCTTTTCAATCTGTAAATAGCAAGGCTCAGAAGACTTCACTTTGTCCAATGTATCAAAATAAACCTTGGCCACAGCTATCATTGTATCATAGCAGGGTCAATATGAACCAATAATATAATTCCTCAAATCATCATTTGGTTCCAAATCATTTTAGGTTTAGGATTCCGTGGGGGAATGGAGGGGAA
The DNA here is from genome assembly GCA_004027715.1 of Plecturocebus donacophilus. Taxonomy (NCBI): domain Eukaryota; kingdom Metazoa; phylum Chordata; class Mammalia; order Primates; family Pitheciidae; genus Plecturocebus; species Plecturocebus donacophilus. The sequence continues at coordinate 65,810 of PVKP010009577.1, forward strand.
GGTTGCAGTACAGAATGAAAGGAGACTAGATTATGGAATGAAGGAGAAAACCAAGGTGGGGCTAGCAGGAGCAGGAGGAAGGCAGAGTCAGGGACCACCATCACAGCAAGAGCATGACTCCAGCACGGCCCCTTCCGAGGCAGGCTGCTCCAACTCACCCCTCCCCTGAGCTCTAGACAGAATGAACTATTTTCAGATGCCATCACACCTGCTATTTCAAAATATTTCCCACATCCATACAGCTGGTCTTCCAGCTTTCTTTCTCAAGCATCCTGCCCTGTTGTACACTCACAAGCACTATCGTTCAAGATACAGTTCCATCTACACCATCTAGAATTTTCTGAAGTATTTGCCTCCAATTCCAGAAATGGAGACTTGACCATGGCCTCCTTTGTCGCTCCTTTCTCCCCTCTGCCAATCACATTGTCTTAAGAGAACAATTATATTTTATTAAACTTAGATGTCAGATCTCTTCCTATTAACCTTTAAGCTCCTTGAGGGCAAGAATGGTGTCTTTTTTATTGTTACTCACCAAGGTCTAGCAATTAAAAGTGGGAATAAAATCCAAAAATCAATCCAAAAATCAATAAAATCCAAAGCAGAAAAAATATTTTACAACAATGGCTAGTAATCTTCTATAGATATTGACAGGCATTAAAACACAGATCCCAGAAGTTCATAGTACACCAAGCAAAATAACAACAAAGAACCCCTCTCCATGCCATATAGCATATTCAAACTGCTAAAACAAGAGGAGAATATCGTGAAGGCTGCCTGAGAGAAAATATACATTATATACAGAGGAACAAAGATAAGAATTACAGCAAACTTTTGTCAGAAACAGTGCAAGCTAAAAAGAAAAAAAGTGACATTTTTAAGTGCTGAAAGAAAAAAACTTAAAACTTAAATTCTATACCCAGCCAAAATATTTTTTCTGAAATGAAGTGTAAAAAGACTTTTCAAGCAAATGAAAGCTTAACAGAATGCATAGTCTTAGAAACCTTCAGTACAAGAAATGTTACAGAACATTTTTCAAGCAGAAGGAATACGATAGCAAATAGAAACTGATAGGGAAAGATATACCATGTAAGTGTTAACAAAAGAAAACTGGAGTATCTATATTATTATCACACAAAGTTTATTTCAGAACAAATAATACTATCAAAGAGATAAATTACATGACAAAAGGGTAAACCTTCTTAAGAGAGATTAGCAACTGCTTTGAGGTTCTTATTTTTTCTAACATAAGTATCTAACACTAGAAAATTCTCTCTAATCACTTCTTTAGTTTCATCCTACACATTTTGATATGTTATATTTCCATTTTCATTTAGTTCAACATATTTTTATCTCCCTTAAGATTTTCTCTTTGACCCAATGGGTTGCTAGGAAGTATGTCATTTAATTTCCAAACTTTTGGGAATCTTTTCCAGATAGTTTTCTGTTATTAATTTTTAGTTTAATTCTGTGATTGTCAGAGAACATACATTATAGGATTTGTACTTTTTAAATTTGCTGAGATTTGTTTCATAATCCAGAATATGGTCTATATTGGTGAATGTTCCAAGAGTACTTGAAAAGAATGTATGTTATTCTTCATTTGCAGAAGAAGAAATTCACTGCAGAATTTCGCAGAAGTTCTACAAATGTTGATTCGGTAGAGAAAGGAGAGAAAATTAATTCCAAGGAAAGAAGGAAAGAAACAATATAGAAAGAAATACAAATCAATAAAATCCAAAGCAAGATAACAGTACAGAAAACCAATTAAACCAAAAGTTGATTCTTTGAAATGATTAATAAAATTGATGAACTTCTAGACAAACTGGCAACAAAAAACAGAGAAGACCCAAATTACCGATATGAAGAATGAAAGAGGAGGTAATCACAACAGACCTTGTAGACCAAGGTTAATAAGAGAACACTACAAAAAAATTATATGCCCACAAATTCCACAACTTTAATATAAAGAACCAATTCTTTGGAAGTCATGAACTACTAAAATCACTCAAGAGGAAATCGTTAATCTAAATATTCCCATATCTATTTAATAAATAAA
>PVKP010009578.1:0-67753 GCA_004027715.1 Plecturocebus donacophilus
TGGGATATAACCCTATCACAAGTTGAGAAGCATCTGTATATGGGGAGTGAGGAAGTGGGGAAGGAAATTGTAGACCATTCTTTCAGGGAATTATGTAGGAAAGGATGGAGCATCAATTGATTACAAGTCACTGTTGGGCCAGGTGCGGTGGCTCACACCTGTAATCCCAGCGCTTTGGGAGGCCAAGGTGGGCAGATCATGAGGTCAGGAGATTGAGACTATCCTGGCCAACATGGTGAAACCCCGTCTCTTCTAAAAATACAAAAATTAGCTGGGCGTGGTGATGCATGCCCACAATCCCAGCTACTCGGGAGGCTGAGGCAGGAGATTTGCTTGAACCCAGGAGGCAGAGGTTACAGTGAGCTGAGATCACCCACAGCACTCCAGCCTGGTGACAGAGCAAGACTCTATCTCAAAAAAAAAAAAAAAAAAGTCACTGTTGGAATGCAAAATTCTTGCTGTAAAGGAGTTGTAGATGATAAATTTGCAAGTTTTTATTATTGTTTACTGTTGAAAGAACTAACCACTTCATCTGCAGTACAGTGTGTAACTTGTCAATGACTGTGAATGATTAAGTTTATGAGTAATCAGTTTTCTTAGTTCTTTTGTGATGCTATAATACTTCAGACTAGTAAACACCAGAAATTTATTTCTTACAGTTCTGCAAGCTGGGAAGTACAAGATCAAGGTGCTGGCATTGGTATCTGGTGAGGGCTCTTCTCTGCTTCCAAGATGGCACCTTGTTGCTATATCTTCACATAGCAGAAGAGCCACAAGAAGTCTAAGCTAGTTCCTTACAGCTTTTATAAGGTGATAATTCATTCACAGAGGCAGAGTCTTCATGACTTAATCACTTCCCCAAAGGCCCCAACTCTTAAAACTACCACAATGGGGATTAAGTTTAAACACATAAATTTTAGGGGACATTCAGACCATAGCGGACTTTATAGTCAAATGGTCTCCCGTTAAAGATAGTTTGCTGTCCCCTGTCTATCCAATGTGTAGCTATCAAATGTCTCCTCCTCAGCAGGGACCCATCAGCTTGTTTACTAAGCATACAGGGACACACAGTTAAAGAAAGTTGGATCTGAACACTAGAGCTATCCTCAGGGGGATTGGGGTGCAGAGAAAATCACACACCAATTTTATGTAAAGAAATAAGGTTAAAATAAACAGCAAAAGCAGCTTAAATAGAAAAAGAAGTTGAAAAAACATAATAATAAGTCCTTGGACCAGATGTTATGGTAGCTAGAAGTAGCCTTGTCTTCTCTGATAGTTTGCAGGTGATCATGAAACCCACGTATCGGTGGGTGTCATCCTCTATTAGCACCTTCGCAAGTGTCTACTCTGCTCCCCAAGTACTCCCAAAGGATCAGCATAGGGGCATAGCTCAGTTCACCCTTTACTTGGGTTGGTTGACTGCAGTGCAGTTTTATGAGACTGAAGAATGCGTCTTTCTCCTAATCCCAGTTCCAAATTTAGTCCTAGCAAGCCAAAGGAACTCAGTAAAACAGGAACAACTTTGCTTATGCGTTATCTTGAAGTAACTCTCTCTCCTAGTTGACTGCCAGGGCAGACATTATAGATCATGTTCCTGTTTGAAACATCGTCTCTGTGCTTTCTTCTATTTAAGGGAGGAGTAGCTTTATATTAAAAAAGGAGTCTGGGAACACAGGGCTCACTTGCATCCTAAGAGCTGCTGAAGCTTTAGGGGCTTTCTAGTCTGAAAGTCAGCAAACGAGTGTACTCATGATGGTGAGTACAGCTGTGGTCATGCAGGTTGTGCTTTGTACAGTAGCACTTGGCAGGGTCTCTGCTCCTTCCTCAAGCTCTGTGTCCTGGCTAGAAGGTCATAGGGCAGAGGAGAGCCATGTCAGTCTGAAGTAAAATCTGGCTTTTTCAAATACACCCAATGACATCCTGAATTCTCCCGATGGCCCTAATGTGACCATCCCACAGCCATTAGAGTTTAGTGAAATTGATTACACTGCTGCCATCACCTCCCAGCAAGCACACAGGCCCTTTCTATGTTAATCTCTGGGGTATCTTACTCAGAACTCAAGATTGTCCGCAAATTGACTCGGCAACATGCTGTCACTACACCTTAGTAAGCTTCTGTGAGTCTACCTCTAAAATAGTTTGCTCTAACATAATTAGAGTATGTGCAGTAAAAAAAAATTGGAATCATCAAATTTAGTCCAAATCCCTCTTGTTGCCAACATCCAGATAACCTTGAATACATTTCTCAACCTCCCTACTTTTAGATTCTTATCCCGTAAAATGGCCACGATTACAGTAGTATTTCACAGATTGTGTTTGAATTAAAATGAGATAAAGAGAATGAAAACCATGTTTTAAACTGTAAATTTGATATACATATAAATTGTTAATAATTGCTGCTAAAAAAACTCTTCACCCCCACCCCATAACCAAGTAAAATTAATTTTCCTGAGATCATAGTGTCATAGAACATAAGCAGTGATGGAAATATATTAAATATTGTAGAATTCCATTCAATTTATCCAACCACAACAATAACTTATAGTAACTAGTTTTCATATAGTGCATTTTAATGTGTTTTATGGCATACCTTGTCTCTTTGATTCTCACAATTATCCTGTGAGGTGGGTGATATTGTTTCCATTTTGCAAGTGTGGAAACTGAGCCATAGAGCAATAAAATGTCTTCCCCAAAGTCACACAGCCAGTAAATCATAGAACTGCAACTTAGCCTGAGCCTTCCAAATCCTCCTAGGTTCTTTCAACTACACCACACTATTCTTCAAAGTATTCCTGTGTCTGTCACTTTATAGCAAGAATTTGCCAGAACAAATAGGACTAATGGACTCAAACTGTAAGTAGTAGAAAACTGCTTTCCTAAACTGAGTTTTCCACTTCTATTTCTGAAAAGATTTTGATCCTCCTTTGCACCCTGCAGTTGTCAAGGTGAAAGGATTTTTTATTTGAACTTTAAATATTTCTGCATAAATAAAGAGAACCTTCAATAGCTAACATCTTGGCAACTCTCAAAAGAAAGCTAAGGGCTTACTTTCTCTACTGGTATCATTATACATTATTACACTGTAGAGCGCCCATTTTGAACAACAGTTTTGTAAGAAAATATTGCTTGTTCTATCACTCCTTAATGTTGATTGATGCTAATGAAAAGAAAAAAAGGTTACCAGATATATTTGAATATTACAATCATACAAGATAGGGGTCTATGGTTTTGGGGACAAGGTGGTAACCATCGATGTCGTTAATGGATCAGGTTTGAACTCAGGATTTATTACCTACAGATTGCTGATCTTGTCTCTCTAATTCTTACAACAATCAATCCAAGACTGAATAATGCTAACATTTAGATCTATCTTGGATTGTGAAGGTTTCTGTTTGTGGTTTTAAAACAATGCCTTGGCATAAGAGCAAAACACCACTCTTGAACTCCCTTGGGCTAAAGAATTTTTTGTGTCTCAGTGCTTCAGGTCTGACTTCACACTATCAGCTTTTATGGCTCTAGATTACAATTCATCCTCAGAAATAAAGCACTTATTTGATCTGTGGAAAGTTACGTGGCTAAAAGACAATCCTGTTGTTCACGGTTATTTTCCTCTTCAGCTCAGCAAAGAGCAAAAGCCATAGAGTGCAGAAGTAGCACTCCTGTCTGAAAGCAAGGAAGAGCTTACAAAAACAAAAAAAAGACATGGACTGATACACCTCTAAGAAACAGGCAAAATAAGAGAATTTGAAGATCATATTCTTCATCTATCAAGCACCATGTCTCGCCCTGCACAGCGAAGACCAGAATATCATAAAATAGTAAGATCTTTCTACAGAGAGATTTTTCTACTTCAGAGAAAATGTTTTCTTGAGCGATTTCTGATTTATTTCAAAAAGTGATGCTATAAGAATTTTTAGTGGAGGAAAGAGAGTGTTCAGTGAGGTGAATCCTAAATGACACATCTAGGAATAATTACGATTATCTTGCACACAAAGAATAACCAATTCTTTATACAGATTTTAAGGTCTTCTTTTCTGACTAATTATACACATACAAATGTCTATTTTTTTGCCTTTGAAAGATTAAGCCATTTTTTGTATTTCATAGTTCAGGAAATAGGAAATTATATATATGTATGTATATATAATAGTTGATTATATGTAAAACTGCATAGAAATAGGCCATCAAAAAACTAGGTATTAAAGAATTGCCTTTAAAAATGTTTCCTAGTCTTATTGTAACTTGGTATGTAATATTGTTTTTTCTATATATTCCAGGTTAAGAGTTATTTACAAACCTTATTTTTTTGCAGGTTAGTTTTAAATAATATGCTTTAATATTCTCTTATAGTTTTAGTCATTCAGAAGCTACAGCTACAAAAATTCATTGTTAACTTTCAGATTCTGTTAATTATTTCAGGAGACATATGAGGATTTGATATAATTAAGTAATTTTCAGACTTGATGTTTAGAATTGTAGTGACTAAGGACATACTTCAGTTTGAAATGCCTGCAGATACCTCCACTGGTGTTCTGGGATCTTGATTTATTTTCTTGTGGGGCTCTCAAGTGCTAAAAAATATGGTACATAGTTCATATTATATCTAAATCACTTGATTTTATAAAGTAGCTAAACTGTATTTTTATGCTGATACATTCATAACCTACTGAAATAGTTAATTGTGTTCTTTCAAATATTCACGTGATTATTTTATTGTTTTAAAAACTATGAAGATAAACTTATGTTAACCATTCCTGGCATCTGTGGTATGGATTTGAGACCCAGCTGAACAGGTAGTTTAAGGTATAGTCCTTGGCCATGAAGCAGAATAGAGAAGGCTGGCCTTTATGGGTACTGAATCAGAAACTTGGCTGAAAATAAAACAGGTTTCAAGATAGAGTAGTGCCCCTCACCCATCAGGGACAGAGAATAAATTCCATTATTTCAGTTTGGCCATAATTATAAACGCAAACAGTAATGGGACCATCGTATGTAGGTAGGGTATAATTTTTTTCTACTTACCTCTTTTTCAAATTCTTTTGTTTTACTGCCAGTCAAAACAAACTCATCATTCTTTCTCTCTCTCTGTCTTTCTCTCTATCACTCTGTCTCTCTCTCTTTCTCTCTCTCGTCTCCCACCATTCACCTTTGCTTACCTTTATGCTGAAGCATTTGTGTATGGCCACACTTTGTCTTCTGCTGTGGCTCCTATATGTTGAGCAGACTTTTTTATTGATAATTTACCAGCATTTATTGTAATTTATTATTAGGTTCTTCAAAGAACCTAAGTCAAACCTAAATTGTCTTAAGTTTTAGTTTGCATTTATAATTCACTCTAAAAATGGGACATATTTTGGAGATCTATAAGAAAATATCACATTCCCCTTTTTTCTCTAAGTAAAAAGAAAGAAAACTCACAAATTTGCTGCTATATTTGGGTTTATTTTGAAGATCTCCTTGGCAGACCTGGGAGCCATGAGGGATTGTGCAGACTCCTGAGAAGTCTTATACAATTCGTTCTTCCAGCTGAAAACATGGTTGGCATATATTTTAGAAAAGCAGAAATTTATGTTAGAAATTAGTATTTTTAAAAAACTGTCTCAATGAAAATATATCACAAGTTATGTAAGCAAATGCATAGAAAGATGTCTCATGTTAAGAAATTCATTTTATTTGCCTGTAATCCCAGCACTTTGGGAGTCCAAGGCGGGTGGATCACGAGGTCAAGCGATTGAGATCATCCTGGCCAACATGATGAAACCCCGTCTCTGCTAAAAATTACAAAAATTAGCTGCGCATGGTGGCATGTGCCTGTAGTCCCAGCTACTCAGGAGGCTGAGGCAGGAGAATTGCCTGAACCCAGGAGGCAGAGATTGCAGTTAGCCGAGATTGCGCCACTGCACTCCAGCCTGGCGCCTGGCGATAGAGCAAGACTCTGTCTCAAAAAAAAAAAAAGAAAGAAAATCATTTTATTTCACAGCTCTCTCTCCCCTACCCACATCAATGTATTCAAATGTGAATATAATTTGTTTTCAAAGAGCAAATTGTTGCAACAATAGGGGGAAGAAAAAAACGTACAGATGACCTCTAAGGCTTCCAACCAGATTTTGTTAAAAAAAAAAAAAGAGAGAGAAAGAAAAGAAAAGAAATTCATATATATTGTCGTAACTTGCCTATAACAAGAAACTACTCCTTTTTCTCCAGAATAAAGATCTCTTTGTCCTTACCTATGGAGCTCTGGTTGCCCAGCTGTGTAAGGATTATGAGAAAGATGAAGATGTGAATCAATATTTAGATAAAATGTAAGTGGAAGTCTTTCATTCTTACAGAATGTCTGTTGTTTCTTACATCACCTGCATTCTTTCGGCCTCTGATGGCTTCTCTTGCTTCATTTCACCAGCTGTTCTTCTATCTCAATGAATCACATCTGAAAGCTGAATATGATTTCTTACAAGTGCCATGTGGGTTGATAGAATAAAGTAATAGGAAGGAATTTCTTTGATATGAATATCGAGTGTGGGATGTCTTCTCTTTAGTTAGAAATCATTTCTTAATTATAAGTGACTTAAGAGTTGCTTATAAACAAAAGATGTGGTAAAATTGAAATTGTTCTCTTAACTACATGAGGAAAAATCAAATTTATTCTTTTCAGAAGTCTTTTGTTCTAACACAATTCCTTCCCGTATAAATATGTGCTTACACAGGCACAAGCCATCTATAGAAAGATATACAAGAAACTCATAATGGTAGTTTCCTAAGGGGAAGATGAGGAAACTGGGAATTATGAATTAAAGGGAGAGTTTCTTTTGTTTAAGATAGCATTCTTATTGTTTGAATGTTTTTAAATTATTACTATCCTTTTCTTAAAAACATATTAGGTAGAAAAACCCAGGCCGGGCACAGTGGCTATGCCTGTAATCCCAGCACTTTGGGAGGTCAAAGAGGACAGATCACGAGGTCAGGAGATCGAGACCATCCTGACCAACATGGTGAAACCCCATCTCTACTAAAATACAAAAAGTTAGCTGCATGTTGTGGCACGTGACTGTAATCCCAGCTACTTGGGAGGCTAAGGCAGGGCAATCACTTGAACACAGGAGGCAGAAGTTGCAGTGAGCCGAGATCACTCACTGCACTCCAGCCTGGCAAACAGAGCAAGACTGTCTCAAAACAAAACAAAACAAAACCACGTACTTATTTTTGAATGAGACCCATTCTCTTTGTCTTTATTATTGAAGATTCCTCCTGCACAAATTCCACCTTTTGATTTTCTCTGAATAACTATATGATCATCAGATGATTGCCAAACAATAAAACATCTGTCAATGGTTTTTGAACTTCTTAATTATAAACTCTGAAGACGACTCTAACAGAGCAAAGACTGGAAAATGTGTACTGGGTTACAAGATTTATCTAGGTAGATTGAAGGAGAAAGTTAGTCTAATATTTTAGAGTTTTTAAAAGGCTTCATTGTGTTTTCAGTTGAAATACAGAAAAACACAACATGAGGGAAAGATTGAAAGATCTTTTTTAAAAATTCTCATTTTTCTTCTTTCTGTATACATATACTTTTTCTTTTAAAAAAGTTCTATTTTTGTACACATGCCCTTTACTTTACATTTCGATTTAATTAGTCAAAGGCACTCACAAAGAAGAGAACTGCCCAACTGTCCACCTATAGATTTTCCAGTCACTTCCTTAGCTGAACTGTTCATAGCTGTCTGAAATGTTAATGTCATTTTACACTAAGGTCACACTTAAACATCTGACATAGCATTTTCAGAAATTATTTCATTTTATTTGACTTATGTTAAACTTACATTGTTTGTGAAATATCTGTAGAAAATAAAAAAGCTCACTGATTTGACTAAAAAAAACCTTCGTTTAGCTAATTGAGTACACATTTAACAAATGTGAATGAAATATTAAAGAATAAATTTTTGAGAAGCTGCAGAAAGATGTTTCCTTAAGAAAAAAATTCACATTTAGATTTCCTTAATAGCTTCTGCTGAGAGCCTCTTACATTTTTAATTTATAAAATATCTACTTTGCAGAAACATATCCTTTGACCAAAGCAATATGTGTAGATATAGCACAGCTCATAACATTTTGGTTTCTGACCACCGTTCCCAGTGGCTGAGCTGTGGATATACAAAGTGATAATTAAAAAACACTGGAGGCCGGGCGCAGTGGCTCACACCTGTAATCCCAGCACTTTGGGAGGCCGAGGCGGGTGGATCACGAAATCAAGAGATCGAGACCATCCTGGCCAACATGGTGAAACCCCGTCTCTACTAAAAATACAAAAAAAATTAGCTGGATGTGGTGGCAGGTGCCTGTAGTCCCAGCTACTTGGGAGGCTGAGGCAGGAGAACTGCTTAAACCCGGGAGGCGGAGGGTGCAGTGAGCCGAGGTCACACCACTTCATTCCAGCCTGGCGCCTGGTGCTGGAGTGAGACTCTGTCTCAAAAAAAAAAAAAAAAAAAAAAGAAAAGGAAAAAAAACCACTGGAAATATTTTTTAATCCTGATACAACTATTTCTGTAAAGTAGACATTTTGATCGTTAAAAGTCTTTGCAGTGTGAGCTTCTTGGCTGAAATTATAAACCGTTTTTCTCTAAAGTCAAGAAAGGTAAACTGAATATTTCTATTCATTCAGAAATATAAACAGGATATCTCACAAGATTTGTTGAATTCATAAGCCCTGTCACATCAAATCTGTCTCCCTCCAACCACCTAGTCACCAGAGAGTTCACCTCTTTTTAGAGCCTCGGGAGTAATCACTGCATCTGAACACTGTGGTGTCTTCTTGGGCATTTTGTGGCTCCATTGGAAATCATTTCACTTGTCTATGTACATGTGGCTGTGAAATTAAAAGACCAATTTTATGACAGAGGTTTGGCAAAACGTTTGATTTCCACCAGGAAGGTCACATTTTCTCAACTAGATTGCAAGTTCTTATAAAACAGAGACTCTGAACTTTCTTTGTATCCTTTTGGGAAATTTACTTGTTTCTCGGTTTATCTTGCTGAAGGTGTGTGCTTAGCCACCTTAGGCACATATTCAGTGTGTGTATAACCACATCTCAAAGGTTTTCAAAATTGTACTTCAGGCGCTACTAGAGCTGTTTTCTTGGGGTGGAGATAATACAATACCTTCCCCTAAGTCCCATAGTTTGTTTCCCTGGAATGAAAAATGAGTTTTCAGAACTTGTTTTTTTTTTGTAAACTTCAGAGTCTGAAGTTGCTGAAACTTTCACTGGCAACAAAAATTTTTTCTGCTCCCTTCTTCCCCTCCTTCCAGAGCCATCTGGGAAATGCCTGCCCTTCTACCCTGATAATGATGCTAAGAGAAGAGCAAGCATCCGTATATCACACACGTAGCGACACTTTAGCAAGACGCTCATTTGATTTCTGTCAATAGCTAACAATGAGAAAATTAGTTGCCACTGAGAAACATTAGGCTACAGACACCAGCCTCCCTTAATTTTAATTTATATTGTCAAGTTTGGGCCAGTCTTGATTCTAGGCAAACTCTTCTGCTTGTAGGAGCCCAGTTAATATTTCCTTGGTGTGTTGCTCTCTGTTTCTGTGGTCTGTGGGACCAATAAGAAGCCCACGGCTAAAAGCCATTTGACTCATCATGTTTGGTTTGGTTTGTGATTCACTTGCACAAGTGCTAAATACACAAATTTCTTCTTAAAAACTGATAAACTTCACTAATTAGAATTTTCAGACCACATTTTTTCCTTCATCCATAGGGGTTATGGCATTGGAACGCGGCTTGTCGAAGACTTTTTGGCTCGATCCTGCGTGGGAAGATGCCATAGTTATTCAGAAATCACAGACATAATTGCCCAGGTAACTGTGTTTTTAGTTCTGCCAATACATTTTGAAAATCTCTGATTCTTTTTGAATTTGGTGGTTTTCTGCTCAGCTTGGACAGGTTCCATCTTTGCATTCATTGTTAGGTACTGAGAAAGGAGATTCTGATTGAAAAGCATTTTATTTCAGCACAGAGATAAAGCTACTGTGAACTGAAAGATGCATTTAAGCAACTGTAGATTTTCCTGACTACTATAAGCAACTATAGATTTTCCTATTACACTTTTCCCAGTGTGAGACATACACTCTACACACTCTACACAGAGTATATGTCTCACACTAGGAAAAGTGTTTTCAGAAGGTAAACAGAAGGGGGGTGTAATAGGGCTCATTATACTGACTCATGCATGCCCCAAACCAGTTTCTTTATGATAATTTTCAGCACATGGAGGGAGATAGTTTTCAGTAGTATCAGAGAATATTATTGTACTCATTCCCAGAGTATTGTTTTCCCAAGACGAAAATAGAACTTCCTATAAATATGTTTAAGAACTTTCATAGCCCTATGTCTCCAAGGAGACAACTTGGAATCATCCAGAATTAGCTCACATTTATTAGAAATTAAACTGGAAAATGCATCTTTAGGCAGCATTTAAAAAATTTTGGCCTATGGTTATTAATGTAGTGTTGTTCATTTATGGGAGACTCAGAAGATATGCATGTCTCCAGGTTTACACAACTGACCAATTAAGTCAGTCTCATTTTTCTTTCTCTCCTAGTCCTTAATATTGTTATACATGGCCAAACTGGCTCTGTGCATGAATGGCTGTCATTCTATGCCATCATGGTTTCTGAGCCTAAAAGCAATTTTACATACTCTTTGTGTTTCATTGTCACAGTAACCCTCTGAAGCAGGCAGAATTGGAGTTACTATCCCCATTTTCCAGATAAGAAAACTAAGTCCCAGAAATAATATGATGAACAGTGAATAATAGTATATGTGGGGGAAAATTCTACATTAAAAACATAATCGAAATGAAAGACTTTTCCATTTACTGATATTATTACTTGTATTATTTCATGGCTAGTGAATAATGTGGTTGAAACTGTTATCCCAGTGGCTTTCAACCTTAGCACAATGAGTTTATCATACCACTAACCAGGTTGGGGAAAAAAAGTCATTTTCTATGTTGTCAGAATACAAGTAAGATCCTGAAATGGTAGATTGAAAAATAAAATAAAATAGTTTTTAATGAAATTAATTATATGGGCAATACTACAAGAATACTAGCTGTTTTAATGGAAAGTAAATACTTGTAATACATAAATGTAGATGGTTGTGTTTTGTTGCATTTCTAGTTGGTAGCCCCCTAGGCTTTTTGATTAGTAAGACACAGTCTCTCTATAATGAGGATGATCACATTGGTTTGAGAATGACTCTCTCTTGATCTTTGCCAAAATTCATACCATTAGCTTAGTGTGGGCAGATCACTGGAGCTCAGGAGATCGAGACCAGCCTGGTCAACATGGTGAAATCCCATCTCTACAAAAAAATATAAAAATTAGCTAGGCATGGTAGCACAGCTATAGTCCCAACAACTCAGGAGGCTGAGGGGGTGGATGGCTTGAGGCTGGGAGGTGGAGGTTGCAGTGAGCCGAGATTGTGCAACTGCACTCCAGCCTAGGTGACAGAGTGAGACCCTGTCTTAAAAAGAAAAAGAAAAAGAAAAAGAAAAAGAAATATTTAAGACTTTGTTTTGCAAAGTCATAAGGGAGTAGAACATTGACCAATAATTTGAAAACTTATATAATGTGGAAAATAAAACCTGATTCATGTGTTTAAGGTTGTCTGTTAGGCTTTGGGTATTTGAAGAAAATAATTTCAAGGGTGATTTAGAGACTTCATTCTAAAGATATGTTAGCACAACCAGAAAACTTTTTATTCCTCTGGATATGTTTGTATACGTATGATATATATCTTTTTCCATTTATTAATATATTCACTTAATTTTTTAAAAAGATGATTAACAGAACAAAAAAAAAATCTGCTGAAAAACAGCAGTAACCAACTGAAGTAGAGGCATATACAACCTCATTGCTGAGAACCTGGAATTACATTCTGTCATGGTGTAGAGTCAGAGCTCATCTGAAATATGCTCAATACTGTAAATGCCCTTGGCCCAGAGAATATTGGCTGATCCAGTTAGAGTAGTGCAGTGACATGGGAGGGAGTATTCTCCAGTTCTTTCTTATTGTCTATTCTTGGCTCTGAGGGCACCATTCAAATCATTGAAAAGCTTCTGAAGGGACTTAGAATGAATAATTTCACATATTCATTTTAATCAGAGGAACATAAAGGAACAAGGCTTCTCTCGTAGAAAATAAAAATGATAACTTTCAAAAATTAGTGTCATTAACTTCAAAACAGCTGCTAACAAATATCCCATATAAATCCTTCCCAGAGATGGCTAAGAAGTCTCATGTAAAACTTTCTTGTTACCTGTGGTCCTCAACCAGAATATTCTCCATTCTCTATTAGTCACAGAAAAATTACAGAGCTGAAAGCCAAATTAAACATGCCAATAGGAAGTATATGTTTATGTGGGGCCTGATGTAGGACTTCTTACTTGGTAGAGACTCAAAAAAAATTAGTTGAAAGGAAAGAAAAGAAGTTCTTTCATTCCCAGGCTGTCTTCTGCAGAAAAGGGAAGTTCCTTTTCTGCAGAAGGCAGCCTGGGAATGCTCGTCACCTTGCCTAACACATTTAAGGGCTCCTCAAGTCCCTTCCATAAGGAACTACTCATTTACCTGACAATGAAGTCTTCAATATGTGGAACTAGAACAAGAGTTCTTTGAATGCTCCAGATTAAAAAAGAAAAGGTTGAAGAAGAATCTAGTAAGAAATGTTCTTTGAAGAGCATAAGAGAGAAAATGAATTCATATCTCAGCAGAAAAAGACCATGAAAAAAAAACCCAGAATGTTCCCTGTTTCAGAAATTATATTCAGAAATAATATTCTGTCTTTAAAAGAATAAAGAAGCTTCTAATGAAATTTGACCTCCGAATGATACACAATTTTCACCAAGTTAGAAACAGGTCTGTGTGATTCTCCCCTATTAGAAACATGTACAACGTCTGCTTTCCAAATATCCCTTCTCTAAGCTTTTTATGTCTTATCAACCATTTTGATGAATTCCTTTCCTCATCTTCTGTCCTCAGTGAACAGGAAAAAGGTCCACTTCCACTCCTCTGCAAGATTCTTTCTTGTCAATGATGAGAATATTCATCACCTTCACCCTTCTCTAGTGTAGGTTGGTTGTCCCTGCTCTTTGCACCTTCCTTCAAAGGCCTGATGTCTTTCCTCTCAATCATTTTTACTTCTCCAGCAAAATGTTCCTTTACTTGTAGCAATAATGTCACCCATTTCAGGAGGATTTTGACACAGATGAAAGGTCAGACTTTAATTATGGACCTGCCCACTGAGGCTTTGTTAATAATTAGCAGCTTTCATTAAAACGTTGGGTCTGAGGCAGCATTATCTCATTAATCCTTATAAAGTCTCCTCGGAGAAGGCAGCTGCCAAATGATACAGTCAGTTTTACAGAGAACTAGGCCAAGTTCAGAAGAAGTTTACTGTAGTCACACACTGCTCCCAGAGCACGTCAGAGTCAGGAATAGAATCTAATGGCTGTAAAATTTGTTTGGCTGCCCTCTCAGACCACACACTTCTACAGAACACGATCATCATCCTTCTCAAGTACTGAGCACCTAGAGACCATGGCACCCATAGAACTCATGATCTCTGTTCTGTCTCAAGGGAAGGAAAAGAGAGAGAAGGAATCCATTTAAAGAGAATTGACTAGATGAAGAAACCTATACCCGGACAGGGGAAGTGATCCCTCTGAGTTAGTAAAAAGACTGCATGTAGGAACAGGTTTCCTGAACTTACACTGCACCCTGCACGTCTCTGCCTTTGCAAGAGAAGGACTGTGTAACTTCAGGTATTCGTAACATTCCTCTCTCGTTTTCGTCTTCATAGAGGAGGTCGATCTGTCACTAGGCCTCTGACAATTTAGCAAGTAGCAGACCTTAAGTTGCGCCATCTAGTGATCTGAAAAGAAATCTCATGACAAAGGCCAAGTCATTGAAGGCAAAAATCTTTAGTTGGCCTTGCATTTTGTATAAAAAAAAGACGTGCCAAGCTAATTATAAAGTCTAGTTCCTACAACGTTAAAATGTATCCATTTTTAAAACAATTTTACTGTATACAACTTAACTTTTTGTGGTGGTTACTTCAAAGTACAACTACAAATATTAAATAAGACATACTAATTTATTTAGAAAATTTAAAGTCAGCAACATTATAACACAATATTGAAACATTTTAATAGCATTGATATGTTCTTTATAAAGTTTCAAAGTAATTCCTATCTATTATCTGTATTTCCCTTATAAGAACCTTGTGAAATAAAAAGAACATCTATCGTTAGCCCCATTTTACTGGTGGTGTAACTGAGACTTATATGGTATCACCATGGACACATAGTAAGAAAAGCCAGCTTAGAACTTAATTCTTCTGACCTTATTCTAGTGCTTTTTTCCACAAAATAATTGTTTAAAATATGTCTTTAAAGATTTTTTCTACTATGATAATTGTTCTGAGAAAAACTTTGTAGTTGGTCTAAATGAAAATGTGTAATTTGCAGTAGAATGACCATAGCTGATTTTAGTTGTAGTAATAAAATACAAGAATTTAACTGTTATTTACAGACCTGTATGTCTTTCTGTTTATTACAAGGGAAAGTAGAAAATACAATTGCACCTCTCTCTGGTCAAAGAACCAAAAAAATAATACCTCCTAGTTATACAAAATATATTTTAGGGTTTCTAAACACATTTATGATAAAATAGTTTTGTTATTAGGAGAAGCTAACTAGAGATAAACTTGATCATTAAATCAAGATGATTATAAAGGCTAGGCTTGACAGTAACTATAACAATCTTGCCTTTTGAAAGTGACCTGGACACAGGAGCTGCGATCCTCATCAGTAGATGAGCACTGGCCTAACTATGTCCCATGCAGTGTAGACTAAAAATGAAGAGTCCACATCCTACAGAGCCACATTCTCACTGTGTGACTCTGAGCAAGTTGCTTAGGCTGTTCAAACTTTAGTTTCCATATTTGTTGGAAGAGACCTCTTTCAGCTGTAATTCTCCTGAATTTCAGGTATTACTCTCACTAGCTATCATCTGCACACTGAATTATAATCATAAATAGCTGAGTGTGGAGACTGTGGCTTCCAAAGCCTCCTGCAGAGCATCTATACCTTCTAGTTACTGACAATGTTTATAACTGCTTGCTCTTGCACAAATTACGTTTGTCAAAGTTGAGAAAGCTTTTTGCTGTCAGATCTATGTCAATATGATGATTACTCTGAGGGACATGGGGGAATTTATCATTTTTCAGTGTAAATATCACATTGTTGTATTGATACAGTGCGAGAAGATTTTTAAAGAAAAAATACAGCATAAAGAGACATAAAACTTGAAACTCTGATCTTTAGGTTAAAAAATTGGTTTCTAATATACTGTACTTGTTGGAAATTCTGGAAAGCAAAAGAATTTATACTATAAATTGAAATTTCACCTTAATTAAATAATGTGAGCAGTGATTTTGGGGGATGTGTAATACAAAATCAAGGAAATGTTCATAGGAATCAGTATGAATGAGGATACCTAAAGCAGGGAAGTAAATCTAAGTGGTGAATTTTGTAAGCATAAACTCTAGGGCAAAATATTTAGGCACATAATCCAGAGAGGAAACAAAATAGCAGAGGGAATTTTTTTCCCAGTGGATGAATCATTTTTATTTCAATAAAATGGTGCATTTGAGATTAGAGCATACACAGAAAAATTTCAGCAAATCATACTAGTCATATTTTTTTCTTCTGCTTCTGATCTGAATGCACAAAACTGCTATGACTGAATCTATAGGAGGAATGAAAACATTTCAAGCCAAAACTCCTTAGCTGCTTTAGAATGGGGACAGCACAAGGGCCATAGATTTTCAATCTCCAATACAGATTTGTGCCCAGAAGCACTGATCTGACACTTCAACAAGAATATCCAAATCTGATTTTATTAGACATTTTCAGAAGGGAGTCCCACAGCTTGGAAGGTGAGTCAGACAGGGTTCTGTCAGAAGATAGAAATCATACAACCATTCTATTTTCAAAGTGGAAGGTTAAATATAAATATTATTAGGTATTTATAGAGGATTAGCTACTAAGAAAGGGGGAAAAAACCACATGACAGAATTTAGGGCTAAGAATGAGTACCCAAAAGAGGAATTCTTTTTAGACAGAGTTCCACCATTTAAGGCTGGGGTTCAAATCTCACTGCAGAAGGTATGATTGCAGATCATGGATAGTGGAGAAGGCCATTGTGTTTCTAGGCTCAGACTGCAGGCAGGGAACAATGGGCTAAAGCTTGCAATCAGGAAACTTTCATTGGAGTGTAAGTGGGCTGATGGGGACAGTAAGAAAACCATAAACTGGAAGTAGCAAGTTAGGAAGGAAGGGCCACTGGGGATTCCATGCCCTGCCGGTCACAATTCACAGCAGGAGCAAGCCAACAAAAGGCACGCTAGAGACAGAAGAAAAGCCCCTTCTTCTGCAGTGTCCCTACAGCACCTTCTTCTGGCCAAGGAGAAATATCTGCATGATGGAGCTCCAGCATTACATCAGGGCAGTGAACAGGAAGTTTTAAGCTGAGAGGCAATAATCTGACAACCAGCACAGAAGACATGAGCCATTCTGATTGTTATTTACATTTCTATGGCCATTTTAAATTCTGGTGGCCTCATGTTTGACCCTATTCCACCTGCTCTCCCATGCTGGAATTATTCTGGCCGCCTAGTGGCAACTCTGTCTGGTGGAAGGAAGAGGTGGCAGGAGAAGCCACATTCTTTTCTTGTTGGAGTGGTGTCAACTGCCTGCAACTGAAGACACAAAATAGCCTGAAGAGCACAATTTTCAGTGTGCAAACTTTTCTTTTAAAATAAAAGACTTTTTGTTAAATACTGTGAAAATTATTAAATTATTAAAATATTTTAATATTTTAATTAAAATATTTAATACATTATATTTTAGAATACATTATATTTTAAATATATGTATTATATTTAATACATATATTTTAATAATATAATTAAAATATTTAAAATTATTAAATACAACCAGTACCTCTTTTTCCTACAAACTTCTTCAACTTCTACAACCAAATCTATGTTCCCATTTTCAATCCCTCCGATGACTATAAATATACTGTCTCTATTTGATTACTGTTAGAAGTGTGGTTAAATAACACTATGGCCAAGAACTCCAGAATATCACCTGCCAATAATTTGTACTTTCTTCAAATTACAAATTTGGGCTTCTCCTGGAAGCCCAAGGAGGTGAAATGCAAGGACCAATGGCAGACTGGCCCTTAAGCTACCACCAGTGAAAGATGTAGTGGGAGCTGAGGGCTTAGACCTAAAGCCTGCCAGTGGATCTCACAGGCTTTAATTTAACCAGGTTCACTTTCTGAAATGTTCATTAGGTCTTTCTGTGCCAAAGGGTGATAGTTAGTTAGCATTACATGAGGCAATTGTTGTAGTGTTAAGAGAAGTAAGCAAAAATGACAGAGCAACCTTGCAGAGGTAAAGGAACCCATGATTAACCTTACTTAAGCTATCTTTATTATGAAAGCAGAGCAGCGTAAGTCTGCATTTCAGTTTAATGTTTTAATCAGTTTGTGAAGTTCAATTTTATCACGTTTTGTGCCTGTTGATCTTCTAACCATTTGCTGTTGACCAGCTTATTTTGCATATGGTTCCAGTCTCCATCTAAAGAAAGTAGAAGTGTTTCACAAAAAAGTGAAAGTAATTCGGTTTCCCAAAGTTGTGATAATACTAGTAAATTTTGTTTAATTTGATTCTTTATTGTATTAGCCAGTGAAGTTATCTTTCATTTACAATTTCATTTCCCCATCAAATCTGTAAGCTTTTCCAAAGGAGGGATCATTTATAGAATTCTTGGGGTTTGGTTCACCATGCCATAGTAAACTGACACCTGTTGACATATATTAAATATTGTTGAAGTGAACTTAGAAAATATTTGAAGAACTTTTCACACATCTACACCCTGTTGCTCCTTGTAGTCTGTCCAGGAGAGGGCAGTGGTCCACATTCGTCGCTACATTAATGACTCCTACCCTGACTGCTCAATCCTAACACAACGCGCAGTAGAAGCCCTCTTATTTCAAGCAATATTCATTACACTGAAAAGCCAGTGTTTTAAAAGTACCTGGCTGTTCACAATAACAAATCCACAATACCAAGATTTGAACTGCAAAAGGATCCTGAACAGGAAAATAACTGATTCTTATTAAATAATGACAGCGAACTCAGCTTGATAATTTTATTGAAACATTTACTTTTTGCCACTATCTATTTGTATGAGTGTGGAAGGTTTCAGAAGAGGGATATTCATTCTGCTACTCTGAGATCAATTGTGATTTCAAATGCAAATATTAAGTAGGTAATCAAATCACTGCATAGTGTACTTTATATTATTCTGGAAAATGATTGGAAATTAGCCTAGAATTCATCATGGAGCCAAATGGTGTTAGGTAGACTCCTTTAGGTTATCAGCATTTGATTTATGTCAGATCTTTAGGGTTTATTGTAGAGATATTCTGGGACACAATAATCAGACCCCATGAAAGAACAAAAATTGGAAAATCGTTCCAAGTTCAGTCTATCTTGAACCCTCAGCAGAAAGCCTTTGTGGTTCTCTACTTCAGTCATGTGCCATTTTGGTGACTCAATGCTTCTCTGCTTGTTGGGCTCTTATAATTACCTACTAATATCTTTCTATTCTTCTTTTCCTTCTCTCCACCTCAGTGCTTCTGATGCCTCACAGTTTTTGCTGCCTCACGGCCTCTGCTTACTCTCTTTTCTCTGGGTGTCATTTGCATTTGGCTCGATCACCCAAACTGTGACTTTCTCTATGTGTCCCATATTTAAAGTCCCAAAAGGAGAGTCTTTAACCTGTCCAGCCAATCACTAGCCCTGTGTTAGGTAGAGTTTCATGCTAGGTCACTTCCAGGCCCTAGCCAAACTATGAACTGACTGTCCAGGCTCAAGATGCCCACCCTAATCCATTAACTGTCACCAGAATTAAATAATTCGATACAACATGGCAATCACAAGGAGCCCCTCAGGAAGAAAATCTGGGTATGAAAAACATTCCAAGATTTTCCAAAACAGGGCAAAGTAATTGACAAACAACTTGTCCTTCTTGTCTAGGAAATTAGTAACAGTAGTATGTATGAGTCTCACTTTATCTATGAACCTTCTGCTCACATTATTCATCTTACTGATGCTGGTGTTTGTTTTTCTTTGTTTCAGTGCTAGAATTTGGGGCAAATAACCAGTGTTGCAGGCTCAATTTAGTATGCTAACTGTAAGGTATTGAAGTAGAAAAAACTGGCTTTGTTATACATTTGCAGATAATAGTAAAGAAAACAAACACTTCAAAATCAAAATGTTTCCCTACTTGGAAGCAGTCAAGTGAAACCACACTGTTAATGCAAAGTAAATATGTTAGACCATTAGCTAGAGTCGGGCAGATATTACTCAGAACAGTGAGCTGAGAGGGACGCTTTGCTAGAAGAAAGATAACCAAATTCTCCTAAGGAAAATGATGCTGTGCTATAATAGATAGTATTAGATTTCCCTTTGAACTTCTTATAAAGGAACCAGTTACAAAGGCTTGCTCTGGTCATCTAATCCTGTGGGACTTTTCTTTTGTTACTCTTTTTTCTAAGTCTTTTTCAGTCTTTTCTCTTGACATTCTATGTATTTTTTTTTTTCAAAGAATGTTACCAAAGATGATCTGATTCTTAACATGACTAGGAAACGTGCCCAGATAAAATGAACTTAAACCAGGACATTCAAGTAAGAGACAGCACATATCTTAGGCTGCTTTTTCCTTTTTCTTAAAAAACAAGGAAGGGGGCATTGTTCCTTATGCTTCTGTATTTTACTTACTTTGCTTTCTTTTTTTTTTTCTGACTATATTTGGCTTTTTTCATTTTCTAAATAACATGCTTCTTAAAAACAAATACTTCTCTAAAAGTCACCATATTTCACAATTCTGGGTCTAAGTCTAGATGTAATGCACCCAGTACAATGCACAACACTCAAATGTTGCTGCCATCACAATGCTGTGCACAAAATGGGGAGGCATTTTTTTTCCTGTCCTCCGAATGTTCTTTCTTTTACTAGGATTGATATTTAAACTTCAGTTTTAGAGTTGCTTTCCATTCCTCGACCCCTTTCCACACACACTCCTTGTCTTACACACAACAACTTACTTTAAGGTATAGGTTCAGAAATGCACCCTGGAGGGCATAAAATCGAAGACCCAGAACCTGTTTATTTTCATGCAATCTCTGCCCTTCTCACTGATATTATGGAGACTGATTTTTGCTGATGGTCCTTTCAAAAAGTGACTCATTCATGCTGCATTCACTTCATGAGGGCTGAAGGCACATAACTGCAACCGCCTACCTGTCATCCTCACCAGGTGACAAGTAACTTCTGCCTTACATTACATAGAGAGGGGGTTCTGTGCTCGCCACATAGATATGGAAGGCAGATACAAATGTTGGACAACTTCCACTGAGCTCCAGTCTACTTTACCTCCAGCAGCAGAGTGCTCTACCAAAAGCAACCTGCCAGGAAATCCCTAACAGTGTAGGGTGGGGATGGGAGGGTGCATGGTGGCTACCCCCTATTTCACTTCCATCAGACAGCCAACAACTGTGTTGTGACTCCGTTAGTTACAAAGTTTCTAAAATTTTTGAGTATCTGGCCACTGTCTTATCCTAGAATAACATGTAAATATATATTTGTGAAATTAGCTGTTATTGTACTTGCCTCCCACCCCAGCCAAAAGATTGAAGTAGGAAACCCAGGTACTGGAATGGAACAAAATCCCGAGGGTCTAGTGAGATTTGCAACCAAGGTGTAACCGGGGCTGGGCTGCATACTCAGCTCTCTCCCCATTCCGATTCTGAGGTTCTTGGCCTCTCTAACCCAAAGAATGAGGAAAGGGGCCCCGGAGGAGCGGTGAGCTCACCGTTCAAATGAATATTGTGGACCCAAAGACTTTAGCAGAGAGCGATTTATTAGGCAGAGAGAAAGAGAAAAATAGAGAGAGAGAGAGAGAGAGAGAGAGAGAGAGAGAGAGCTCCCACGCTGCAGTGGGAGGGGATCCAAGGAAGGAATCCGTATAGGTAAGGAGCATCGGGCTTTTAAACCTGGAGTTATAGGCATTCCTTACCATGCAAGAGCTGAAGGGGTACAGCAAAGCCAAGTGACAGGCTCAGTTATTAACCTGAAGAGTCTGGACAAATGTGGAGAATGTAGGTTCACAACCAACCAGGTAGAAACAGGAGACCTGGTGAGAGCAGTTCTCAGCACAGTTTAGGCAGGGGAGGACCCAAGGGTTAAAGCACCATGTATGCCACATTCTCAACATTTTCCTAGGAATACTGATCCCTTTAATCCCTCAACAACAACAACTACAACAAAAGGAAGCTCATCAGATAAGCCTAAATATCAAAGCTTTCTTTGCTCTTACTGTTTTTCAAAGGCCAAGTCAAAATCTAGTTGTAAGAGCCTATTGAATTGCTTTTCTTTTTTCCACTCTTTTCAACATACTATATTAAAATAAAATAAGTGGGAGCCCTTGGGAAGCAGGAATTGAATTCCATGGAAGTCACAGCCCAACACAACACATCATTCCAGAGAAGGCTGGCATCACAGTTAGCAGAATGTCAGACCATTTTCCTATTAGTAGCATTTTTGAGTAGAGAAGGGAGCGGAAATAAAAGGAAAGAAAAATTCTTTGTGGTAGTAAAATTCTCAATATTTAAAAAATGATGACCTCTCACAGCAAAAGCAATTTATAAATTATTTTAAGACATCTTAAAATTTGGGCCAGAAATATGGTAGATTATTAAAAATATGATACTTGTTTAAACCAGCATAACTACTTAGGCGTGTTTTCCTCACTGAGTAGGCAAGAACCGCCTTATGTCACCACTCACACATTTGGTCTATTCCGCTTTGTATCTCTGGGAGGGGTGAAAGAGAAAAAATGTAGGAAATTTTCTTTTGTGGAAAAGCGTTATGTGTACAGCCACAAGCTCTGTGGATTTTGAGACTGCTTGGATGAAACTCAGAGGGTGACGTCCACTGCTTATGGCAGAGTTCCAACATGAAGGCAAGGTACATGCAGGGGAGTCACGCTTAAACTTTTATTATGACTGCATTTGCTTAATATTAGTTTCTTTTGTCACAGAGAAGAATCTCTTAAGGCTTGATTCTTAGCAAATTCTTCAAGTCACTAAATAACTTAGCACTGCCTCTCACCTTCCTTATGAATGTCCATCTTCCATTTTTGTTTATAATTAGGACTTACAGGAAATCTGGCTGTCTAGATATCCTGTCTTTTTTGCTCTACTACTAAAAATGCTTCAGGGGAGAAGTTTTTTTTTAAATTTTAGTTTATGTTCTTGGTTGCATGTGCTGAACAGACAAGTTTGTTACATAGGTATACATGTGCCATGGTGGCTTGTTGCACCTACCAACCTGTCATCTAGGTTTTAAGCCCCGCATGCATTAGGTATTTGTCCTAATGCTCTCCCTTCTAGGGGAGAAGTTTTGAATCTTCCAGGTATCCCAGCCCGTGAATATCTAGGCTGCCTTGACTTTGCATTGAAGGTTATTAGTTTAATTTCCGCTGTTTAAATTATTTGGATAAAGTGCATTTGAAACTTACTTATGAAACTGTAGGGAAGGCAAAACTTCACCTCTGTCCTCTTAGGATTCTTTTAAAACATTGGCCTGAGAATTAAATTGACATAAAATAGATCAACAGGAAAAAAGCATACACATTTACTTAATACCTGGCATGGGAGTCTTTAATAAAGAAATGGAGACCCAAGGAATTGAACATTTACCTACCGAATTGGACAAAAAATAGTAATTTGTGAAAAAAGCAACAAAATTATTTGGGGAGGCAAGGAGACAAGAATTATTTTAATAAAATCTATACAAAATTCTTTCAGCCTCAATTGCCCCTCCTTGATGATAAGAATCTTGCTTTCTTTCTAATATAGGGAGGATATCCTTCACATGGGAATTTCTTCTCCTGCCTTTAAGAGACAGCAGGAAGGTCAGAACAATCATGTGACTGCTGCTTTTCAAGTGCCTTTAACTCAAAATAATGAATATGTGTGCCAAAGTGGCAATACTTTGGGGTAGCATATTCTTACTCTTTTGAAACAAACTTCAGTGAATTGAAAATAGCAATAGCTTTGGGAACATTTTATTGATCTGACTATTTACAATAAAATTCTTTATTACTAAATGAAAACCATGGAGTAAATACCCTGGGAAACAAAACCCTAAAACAAGATCTGTATGGGTCTAAGGATTCAAAGACACATCAGGAACACCAAATTCCAGGTCATCCCTGACTGGTGTGATTTGTTGTTTGTGTCAGAAGCAAGATTTAGTTCAGACTTGCCCTGACCTCTCAGTGATACTCCAGGGCAAGGGTTATCAATTCTAGCTCCTGCATAGCATCACCTGAGCTTTCCAAATAATCCCGACATTCAGAACTTACTTTTGATCCCTTAAATTGTGGTATCTGGGAATAAGGCACAGGCATTAGAACTTTTTAAATGCTCTCCCAGCCATCCTAATGGGCATCTACTGTTTGGAACAAGAGTTTTCTTACTGTGTTTTGTGGAGCTCTAGGGTGATTCCTGTAGAAGTAAGGCTGCAGGTTAGGGCTGCCCTTCCTCCAGGCCCTCCATCCAGATTCTTTCCTTAGTTACCTCTCATTTTATCTCTTTTACAAGCTTCAAATAAAATAACAATCCATTTGGAAAAAAAGTAGGAAACACTAGAGATATGATAAAAGCAGAACAGTTTTGATTGAAACAAAGTCCATCCCACCTTTAGTGAGGACAACAAATTTTTCTGTAGGGAAAGAGGTAGAGAAGGAAACTGTATTTTTGAGCACATTGCTCCAAAGAAGATGGAAATTTATCAAACAGTAGTTTGTAAGTATATATTTGTTTAATTGCTTGACTTCATCCAGAGGGTTGTGAAACCCACTCATAGTTAGCCAGCTGTTTAAGGAAGTAACTCTTTCTAAAACACTGATTACTATCCCTCATGTTTCCTCCAGGATGCAAATACCAACAAAACTCCTGGGAGAAATAACTGTGTTCTGTTGAAACCATCAGCAATTACTATAATTGCAGAAGCACATCTCTTTATGATAAAATATAGGCACAGAATGTTTTTACAATGCAACTAGTCAGCATTTTATAGGTTATAAATTGCCAAAGAATGCATATATCTTAAGGTACTGTTCTTAAGCAAAGTTACTCAATATCATGAGTT
The DNA here is from genome assembly GCA_004027715.1 of Plecturocebus donacophilus. Lineage (NCBI taxonomy): Eukaryota > Metazoa > Chordata > Mammalia > Primates > Pitheciidae > Plecturocebus > Plecturocebus donacophilus. The sequence goes on from PVKP010009578.1 coordinate 24,358, forward strand.
CTTACTTTGCTAACTTATTCATGTTTATTGAAATGACCCAGTGAATGTGATTAGGTGAAGAAATTAACTCATTTTAATCTCAGCTTTAGTTGCAATTTAAAACTTGTAAAGATTTCTCTTGGCATTGGTGTGGCTGTAGGTTCAGGAAACCTGAAACTATAAAAAGATAGCTGGCCAGAAAGAAAGGTGGACTCTAAAATCTATAAAATTTAAAGTTTGGAGACTATTTGAAATCTTTTATAAACTTTCCACTGCTAAAAATTTCTTCTATATCCATTGTCATTTTTATCGAAGGAAATTAAAAAAAAATAAAATGGAAAGTTCACTTAATTAATATAGTAGGAGCACAGTTTGAGCATAACTATCCTCAATATTTAGAAACCCAAGGTGAAAAAGCTGTTCAGGATGGGAAAGCATCCAGGGGCCCAGACAGAGGCCAGGAAACTTGGAGATATACCTCAATTCCCAAGAGGACACTAAGAATCCAGTTGACCGGGAATTCACACACTACTGGCTGTAAGATTTAGGACAACAGAGATGAAAGAGACTTTGAGATATACTAATTCAACATTCTCATTTTACAAACAAGGGAACATACTTTGAAAGGTTGTATGAACACTCAAGAATGTACTAAAATCAGGCAGAATTTGTGTGATGGAAATTAGAATTAGACAAATGTAGGTCTAAAATGATGTTCTATAACTTAACAGTAGCTTAACCACCTTAGCCTTTTTGGACTCTAGAATTATTTATACAAATAGAAAAGGTAATACCTCCCTCCCAGTATGCTTGTGAAACAAGGATGAAACAAGAGCCAAAACTTCAAGTTAACTTAGTTTTTTAAATTAAATTAAATTAAATACCAATAGGAACATAGCAGTTTAGTTTTGAATTCAAAACAATTTAGTTTATTGAAAATCATATAGCACAGAAAGGAAAAAAAGTTGGAAATTTTCCAACTTTTTATTGAAATAAAACAAAATGATTCTCTACAACGAAAGGGTATAACTTGTAGCAGAAAATTGACCCAAAAAGACGTATCTGAAGGCTTATTTAACATTTTTGGAAGTGAAAGATAAAGAAAGAAACCAATGAGAATATAGGATAAAACACCACGTTAGTAATAAAGAAAAAAAATGTAGATAGCATCAAACATTAGGCTGTGACTTCTCAGCAATATTCAATGACAAAAGACAATGAAATAATGCTTACAGTACACTCACGTAGACAAAGTATGAAGCAGCCAAGCTGTCCTTCAAGCAGAGAACAGGCCAACATGCTGAATATGTAAGAATTCAGGGAATGACATTCCTGTGAGCCCTTGCTGAGAATGGTACTAGATAGTAAACTCCAGCCAAGCGGGAGGTGATTGACAAAACTTCAGCAAAATAACTGAGGTTAGCATATGAATTATTTTGTTGTGTACCTTATGAAATTTTTCAAACATATACAAATGTAAAGTGAATAATGTAATAAATTCCATGTACCTACCATCCAGCTTCAAAAGTTTCCATATTTTGCCATTCTTGTTTCGTCTTTCAGCTTTCGCCCTAAACTTTTATTTTTCCTAGAGTATTTTTTTGTTTGTTTGGAGACAGAATCTTACTCTTGTTGCCCAGACTGGGGTGCAATGGCACGATCTTGGCTCACTGCAACCTCTGCCACCCAGGTTCAAACGATTCTCCTGCTCAGCTTCCTGAGTAGCTGGGACTACAGGAACCTGTCACCATGCCCAGCTAATTTTTTTTTTTTGTACTTTTAGTAGAGACAGGGTTTCACCATGCTGGCCATGCTGGTCTCGAACTCTCGACCTCAGGTGATCCACTCTCCTCAGCCTCCCAAAGTGCTGGGATTACAGGCATGAGCCACTGTGCCCGGCCTTTCCTAGAGTATTTTAGAGAAACTTCTAGACATCATGACAGTTCACACACAAATATTAAAATATGCATCTCTAACTGAAGAATTTTTAAAAAAACATAAACCAGCATGCCATTATCATGCATAGCAAAATTAATAATTGTCTAAAAGTCGTCTAATATTCATTCATATTTCCCTACATATCTCAAAGATATCTTGTTACAGTTGGTTGCTTGAAACAGGATACAAATAAGGTCTATATATCCTGTCTGGTTATTAAGTCTCTTATATCTCCTTTATTCTCCTTTTATTAATATTGTTAATCTGTGGGGAAACTGAGTCATACGTAAAATGGAATGTTCTGTATCTAGATGTATCTGGTTGTCTTCTTGTGGTGCTAATTGCCTTGTTTCTGTTGCTCACATTTCCTATAAACTAGCAATGTAATGTCTAAATACTTGTAAACAAATATTAGGTTTAGCTTTTTAGGAAACAATATTTCACAAGTGGTACTATGTACTTATTCTTGCCTTGCCTCATAAGGCACATAATATCTGGTTGTGATTTTCAGTGATGCTAATATAGATGAGTGGCTTCAAATCGCAAAAGGCCCGATGCCATTCAGCTTTCACCTAATCGTTTAGAATTCATTATTTATTGTCTAGATCCATTATGTCATTAGGGTTGCAAAATGTTTACTTTTAAATTCTAAAAAGCCCTATAAACAATAAAAGAATTAGTAGAGAGATAAAATTAACAAGCACAAGGCAATAGCTTTTCATGTACTCAGATAAGAATCACTTAGATACAGTGGGAAAAAGAAACCATTTACAATAGGAACAAAGAAAATACCTACAAATAGAGTTCACAAGAAACATGTAAAACTTATGTGAAGTAAACTTTAAAATATTCTTAAAGGACAGAAGGTATCCTTGAATGAATGGAAAGCACCCCAAAGTCTTGGAGAGGTTGATGACTGATTCGGTAGATCTGGAGTGCAGCCCAGGATTCTGACTTTCTTACGGCGTTCCCTCCTGGAATCCCCTGCTCTGTGCTGTAGAGCAGTTATTCTCAAGATGCAGTCCTTAGACCAGCAGCATCAGTATCACCTAAAAACCTGTTAAAATGCAGATTCTCTTGCCTCACCCCAGACCTATTGAATCAGACACTCTCGAGGTGGAGTTCAGCAAGCCACATTTTAATAAGCCCTCCAGATGATTTTTACATAGACTAAAGTTTGAGAACTACTGCTCTAGAGTTATCAAATTTAACTTGAAAAGGAATCAGCTAAGATCATGTTAAACTGCAGGCTTGAGTCAACAGGCTTTAGATACTGTCAGATTCTGCATTTCCAATAAGCTTCTTTGCGATACTGACACTTAAGGGCAGGCAAGCTTAAGTCAAGAAAGATTAAGAATGAGAATTCTTTGCTGAATTTTGTCTCCCTGCATTCTAAAACTCTACTCCCGCACATCCCTAATCCCTGTATGTCCCTGCCACATACACACACAGACGTCTGACCCTGCACCTCCAAGTTCCCAAGGATATTGTATGTAGAAAAGACAAACATTTTTTTTTGACATTCACACTCAACACTGAACACTCCTTGCCACCAATTGTGTGGGTTTTCCCCCACACTGACAAATTCTCCGACACCAACTGGGTATCTTACAATTCAATTTTGGCATTAACCAGTATAAAGTGCAGACCCCAGCAGGATAAGGGCTCAGTCCCATAAGACCTCCTCCAGCTTCAGACGCCAGTCACAAGCAGTAGGTTCCAAAGTTACTCACGTCTTCTATCTGACCTGGCTACAAAGCAGAGGTTCCCATGATTTCCTTCTCAGATTTCATCATTTGCTAGAGCAGATCACAGAACTCAGAAAGAGCCTTATTTACTATCGTCAGTCTGTTATAAAAGGATATAACTCAGAAACAGCCAGATGGAAGAGATGCACAGGAATAGGTTTGGGGGAAGTGGCACGAAGCTTCCATGCGCATTCTGGGCACACCATCCCTCATGTACTGAGCAATGCAGAAGCTCTCTGAACCTTGTCCCTTTGGGTTTTTATGGGAAGCTTTATTCTTAGGCATGATTGATTAAATCACTATCCATTTGTGATCGGCTCAACCTTCAGCTCCTCTCCCTTCCCCAAGGTCTGGGAGTGGGGCTGAAAGTTCCAACCCTCTAAACACATCGTTGGTTCCTCTGGCAACTAGATCCCATTCTGAGGCCATTCAGAAGCCCCTAACCGTCAGTTATCTCATTAGCATACTACAGACACATCACTTGGGAGGTCCCAAAGGTTTTAGGAGCTCTGCAGGCAGAATGGGAGGAAAGATCAAATATATATTTCTTCTTGTAAATGGCATTAACATAGACATGTTCTGGGTCTTATACCTATAGGATTCAGTTTGCCATCATGTTTGATGGTAATAAGTTTATATCCACGTTTCTCAAACTAGGGGATATAGACCCCCACTGATATAAAGTATGAGCCACAGCACAAAACATAGTTCTTTTTTTAAGCATAATTCTACTCAGAGATTTAAGAATTTATGTACATATACACATACACATATATATGTATACATTAATACAGATATAGTACGTTGTAGAATGCAAAATTTGCATTATTTCTGATAAGTGTAAGACTGCAATACAGTTTTATGTCAGTACTGCTTTGGACAGTGTCCCCCAGACCTTTAGTCAGGGCCAATTTACCCTACTATAGTCTGAATGTTTGTGTCTCCCCGCAAATTCATACATTGAAATCCTAACCCCCAAGCTGATGTTATTAAGAAGCAAAGCCTTTGAGAGGTAATTGGGTCATGAAGGTGGAGCCTCCAGGAATGGGATTAGTGCCTTCTGAAAAATGCTCAAGGGAGCTTATTTGCACTTCACACCATGGGAGGACACTAGAAGTCAGCAAGCAGTTTGCAACCTGGAAAATGGCTCTCACCAAAACCTGACCATGCTGGCACCCTGATCTCAGACTTCCCAGCCTCCGGAACTGTGAGAAATAAATTTCTATTTTTTTATAAGCCACCTAATCTATGATATTTGGTTATAGTAGCCCAAACTCACTAAGAGGTACCCACAGCCTAGTAAGCACTGTGCCTAAGGCCCACCATACTTTTAAGGGCACACAGAAATGTTTTTAGTTTCTTTTAAAATTAGAAGAAAATATATAAACTTTTAGATTGAAGAAAATGCTAATATAGTCACCTTTTATCAATGCAGTTATAAATATATATTTCTGTATATATATTTGTTATATATCTATGTATTTATTACCACTATTCTGAATGTAGGAAGTGGTTCACAAAGGCAAAGGTACATAAAACCCACAAAAATCATGATGCAGCCCTGCTTCCAGGGGCATAGTTTCAGTATACAGTGAAAACTTGCATAAAACTTTCAATTTTAGCATCATATTCTTGCAACTAATTATTTTTGAGGACTGAGGTCTTCAGATTCTGAGGGAATTAATTCTATCCTGCTGATCACATTGCAGGAGCCACTGCGTAGGGCAATTTTGTTAAGAGTAACTTGCTCATTCACAAGCCATTGTCTGCTGCTAAATTCTGCAACCAATATTCACAGAGACTGATGAGCCCTCTCACATAAGTCTGTCTGTTGAATGAAAAATCTTAGGTCTTGGAGCAACATTTGGGCCTACTGAGCCCACTCTCCACCAACGCGAGGGCACCTTTGTGACCCCTCAGCATCAATTTGGGCACATTCTGATACTCCACTTGAGAGCTTCAAAGCCGTTTCCTTTGTGTTACTGTCTTGTAAAGATACTCTAAATGTAAGAAAATACAGAAGATATCGAGGTTTCTGGTGATACATTAGGAAGGTCCCAAAAACGAGCATGCCACTCAACACCATGAGTCAGTGATGGTGGATGAACTACATATTGTGGGCAGAACCCACAAGGATCATTGTCGTCTCATCATTTTCAGGGTTAAGTTCCAGACCATTGTCCACCACTCTGTGGAGGGTGCTATAGTGTTGCCGGCTTTGGTCAAAAGAATGCAGCTCTGAAGCAGCCTCCCAGGCAGCAAACGTAGGCATGGGAAAGGCATCTGGCCTCTTGTTTTCAAAAAAGCATTTCAGGTTCCTCTCACTCAGCTTGTTGGCATAGTCCAGAAACGTATTTTCCAACTGCTCCTTCTCCCTTTGTGCATATGTCTTCCAAAAACTCAGCTGAAGGTAGCTAACTTTAGATCGGCAGCGAGCATAACACGTGGTGAGCAGAGAGAAGAAAGACGCTGAACAAATCAGGCACCATCCTAGAATCTTAAGGAGAAAGAAATATTGAGTACATGTAAAAGCAAAGTCACTTAGGGAGCTGGGGTGGTGTTACTGAGAAGTGTATAGCTAAATTATTACCACAGTCTTTGGCATACCTCATTTGAAATCATTCATCTTAATCTTAAAATACTTTAAACTCTTTTGAATTTGTTAGTTTAACTCAAAATAAAGTTAGGGTTTACCTGATCTCTATTCTCCTCCCCAACATTGCTGGCGCAAAGAAATAACCAGAAGGCAGATATATGGAAAAGAGTACAAGCTATAGATTATAAAAGACTTAGATAAATCAAGCTCTAATAGTATTAGCTGTGAGAGGAAAAAATTCCGTGCATAAATAAATGTAGTCATTTGAGCAAATGACCAGCTCCTCAGCCACGTGTTTTTAGGCGCTGATAAATATACATACATGGCCAGTGACTAATTTTTTTTCCGTCATTACTCACTGCCTATGGAAAAGGGAGACAGATGATACGTTCAGGAAGCTGAATCTATAACAATTTAAAGGCTGAGAAAAAATTAAGATCATTCAAAACTTGAAAATTATTTGTCTTGATTTTTGGTAATTAGAAAAAACAAACTCTTTCCTGAATATGAAACGATTCAGCTTTTTTTCTTCTGAATTCTAAAAGCAAAAGTTTAAATAGCTCAAATTGTCTTCTAACTTTTTTCCCTCTAATTCTGTTTTCATAATTGGAATTAATTTTGTATTTGGAAAACTAACACTTTTTCAAAGTGTCTCTTGACACTGAGCTTAAATGAGTCTTAATATTCTTTAGTAGATGGGCCTATTTGAAAATAGAAATAATGATCTATAAATGAACCCATTCAAACCATAACAAAATCACAAATAAGCTTTAAATTAGTGGTTCCCAACCTCTGGCTCACATATGAAGTTTTTGTGAAGGGTCTCAACCTCTGTACCAATGCCAGCTCTGGACTGGCACTACTCAGGTGTAAATCTAAACTTCCCCCTTACTATGCATATTCTTTGTATCTCAGTTTCTTCACTTGTGAAATGGAGGTTTTTCACCTTGAAGGGTAATTTGGTGGACCTAATGAAATGATGCTGCACAGATGCATTCATTAAGTTTTAACTAATATTACATGCTGCGATTCTCCAAATGCATATACAGTTATGTAAATGTATCACTGAACTCATAATATCTTTCTGTACTTATAATTAATGAGTGAGGCACAACTACCATCATGTGAAAGTCCTTGAATGGCTTGTGGCTGGCTACCTTAAATCTTCCTCTTTCCTTCATCATCTGTCTTTCCCTTTTTCCACAGCTGAGGCTTCTGTAGTCCATCTCATCGTAGTATCTTAGCCAATGCCAGTGGAGTTATAAACTATTCTGTCAGCTTTAGGTCCCCTTCTCCCTTTCACATGACCTTTGTATTGACCGAATCCTTCCCCTCAATTCACAGTACCCAGAGTCAAACCAGAGCATGGTGGATGCTTTCATACTAGCCCTCAATAGTGTTCCATTTTGCATATGTCCTCCCCCAAACCCTGGCAGTTTTCCTCTTTGACTTGGAACACCTACTATGTACCAGAAGCTTTATGGCTCTTTATGTCTATCATCTCTAAATCTTCCAACAACTCTCCAAAGTAGATGATATTACCACCAACTATGAGAAAACTGGGATTCAGAGAAGTCGAACCACCAGTTCTAGGTCACATAGCTGGTGATTGGCAGTGTCAACATACAAACTTAAGGCCAGACAATTCCAGGACTGAGCTCTTTCCACTACTCCATTCTACCTTCGTTAAGAATAGAGAGTCATCCAGCTAGATATTTTTTGTTTTTCTGCCCCACCCATGAATGAATGTACTTTTCCACCTCCAGCCACATGCCCAACTATTATTGGTCTGGACTATACGTTGCCTCCTGCCTGAACCTCTATAGTCAGCAGCTGCTATTGATACAACTCCTCTTGCCTACATTCCTTACGCATCTTCCCATGGGAATCAGCCCCAGGTCCTTCTCATTCTGATGAAAAATCAGCAGGTCAGTGTGCTCAGCCTAAGCTATGACATGATGTGCATGGTTTCCTTGTGCCTGTGTTTAGAGAAGAGATGCTCACACAATAAGTGTTTGGGCCTTGCCCTGTCAAATGGAGCCTGGTGCCTGAGGACATAAACGATAAATCAATCATTCTATCATAAGAGTTGTAAGTTATACCCTTCTTCAATAAAAGACATAAGACATTTGGGAGCCTGACACGTTTTATCTAAGATGTGCTTTATGCATTAAAGAAAAGATTTTGTTTTGGAACATTTCTTGACTTATCAGTTTATGAAGAATATGACTTTACCACCAACCAGCTTTGAAATGTATGATTTTAAAAATAGACTTTGCCTTCATGTGTTGTTACCAAGGCAATTGTTGAAAAAGTAAAATAGTGCTATTTCAGTCCCTTTATTTTGAAACAGATAGCATTTCTGACAATTTGTGGATCTGCTTATAAACTCTTACTGCTTGTTTTGCTTTTGGGAATGCAATTCTTACTACTCATAAATGGGAAGCCGGTTTTTCCTAAGGCTGTACATCTGGATTTGTGTTCATGTGCCTGGAGGAATGACAGGCTACTTCCTCGTATCAATTAGGTAAAGATATAATTTCCTTCTGTTAAATAAAACGATGCCCCGATCTTGAGCTTCTGAAGTAATTAAGAACTCCTTTAGCTGTATAGCACAGAATATAGAACATAACCTCCCTAGAGAGTGTGGTCACATTTTCACTGAAGGCTATTTAAAGATTGCTGATTTCTACTTTACATGGAAAATTCTTCTCAATCTTGACAATATGTATACACAGAGATAGCAGTTGCCAGAAATCATTGAAGAGAATCTCTGCACTAATTATATTACATGCAACTTTGAAAAGTATTAATTCATTTCGTTCAGCTACATTTTAATAGATGAATAATGTATGTGTGTGTTTGAGAAACTAACTTGAAGATAAATAATTGATAGAAGGCAGTAATTTCTAATTACAGCTCTGCCATTAACACTCAATTTATGATTCAGTGTTAGGTATTATTTATTTACAAAGTCAACCCAGAGAGACTGTTTTAAAGTACTTAAGTATTTACATATGGGCAATCCAGAGGATATTTTCTTTTTGGAACCGGAAAAAAGATAATCCAGTCAGCAACTTTACTGAGCCATCCAGCCTTTAAAAAGCTTTTCCTAAGATAGTGTCAATGCTGCATCATGTTTCAGTTTCCATTTAGTTTCAAAATATTCTGGCAGGATACAGACTCAGCCCTGGCTGAAAGGAGGACAAAGAGAATACTTCAAGCTCACGCTGGGAGAAAAAGGCGAGTTTGTCTTTTCTTACCTGAGACTGGGCCTGAAGGGACAGTTTCAGTTCTTCATTGATGGTGGGTAGCATGCTAGTTTTGCCACAGGATACTTTGTAAAGTTCTTCCCAGCACTCTTTGGGCTTACCCTTGCAAATCAGTTCCAGGAGTCCTGAACTTCTCGTCCCGCTCATGGCACACACATAAAAAGTTCCATTGAGCAGAGCCACAGAAAGCCACATCACTGGAGCCACCAATGAGCTCAGGGTGATCTGGCCGAGGACGTAGAAGAAACGGCAGCGGTCGCCTCTGGGAAAGATTTTCCTGGGATTCACACAGCAGCCTGTGAAGAGTCTCCATGACCTGTTGTTCAGAAAGAATCCCAGGATCAGTAACACCCAGGCAGGAGCAAAGAGGAAAACCAGCCCATAGGCCATATTCTCAGTGCTGCAGGGGCACTTAAAAGCCACAACAGAAAAGAGACGTTCACTTCCCACAGTCAGCAGAGCCATGAAACTATAGCCGATAAGAGTTTTCTGATTCAGGAAGAATTTTAAAATGCCCTGAAAAGCATCCATGTTGGAGATGCACCAAGAGGGAAAATGCTGTGCCTTTGTTACTGGCAGAGCAGCTGTAGCAGTGCCCGAGGGTGGAGCTCTTTCTTCATTAGAAACAACAGTCCTTCTTAGACCGAATTCAGCCAGATAAGGAAACAATGTCATTCCCTAGGAATGAAAATTTCCCAACATGTTTAGATAATGCCTCCTACTGGTGCATATTGGGCTGTAATACTGCAGCCTAAATACTGAGAATAAATTCAAAGTTCACAGCCTCCATTTTTTACATTCTTTCCATGTGGTTTGGATTGAAAACTAGAAAAGAAATTTTCACTCACACAAAATAATAGTTTAGGAATTTTCCAGTGTAAGGAATCAACATTAACAGAAAGACCTTTCAGCCAGTCGATCGGGAGACAAATCAAATTTCCAAACCTAGAATTTTATGATGAAATTTTTCTCTTGCTATGACTTAAGATTTAGAAGACAGGGATTTGCTTTCTTTTTTCATATATACACATACATTATATATATATATATATATTATATATAATATATATATACATTATATATATTATATATATAATATATATACACATTATATATATTATATAATGTATATATATGTATAATGTGTGCGTGTGTGTGTATGTATATATATATATACGCGTATATATATATATATATATATATATATATATACACAAGCCATATATATATATGGCTTTTGGGGTACAAGTGGGTTTTGGTTACATGGATGAATTATATATACACACACACACATATGTATATAGTGATGAATTCTGAGATTTTAGTGTACCTGTCACCCAATATGTGTACCCTATATGTATTTTTTTATCCCTCACCCCCCTCCCACTATCCGTCTTTCTGAGTCTCCAAAGTCCATTATATCACTCCATATGCCTTTACATACCCATAGCTTGCCTCCTACTTATAAGTGAGAACTACAGTTTTTGGTTTTCCATTCCTGAGTTACTTCGCTTGGAATATTGGCCTCCCAGCTCCATCAGGTTGCTGCAAAAGACGTTATTTCATTATTTTTTTTATGTCTGAGTAGTATTTCATGGTGTATATACACCACATTTTCTTTGTTTATCAGTTGATGGGTACTTAGTTTCATATCTGTGCAATTGTGAATTGTGTTGTAATAAATATATATGTGCAGGTTTTTAAAATATATATATAATGACTTTTTTTCCTTTGGGTAGATACCCAGTAGTGGGATTGCCGGAATCTACTTTTAGCTCTTAAAGAAATCTCCATGGCCAGATGTGGTGGTTCATCTCTGTAATCCTAGCATTTTGGGAGGCCTAGGCAGGTGGATTGCTTGAGCCCAGAAGCTCAAGACCAGCCTGGGCAACATGGTGAATCTCCATCTCTATAAAAAAAAAAAAAAAAAAAAAAATATATATATATATATATATATATATATATATATAATTAGCCAGGCTTGGTGGCATGCACCTGTAGTCCCAGCTATTTGGGAGGCAGAGATGGGAGGATCACTTGAGTCCAGAAGGCTGAGATTGTGGTGAGCCAAATCAGGCCATTCCATTCCAGTCTGGGTGACAGAGCAAGACCCTATCTCAAAAATAAATGAATGAATAAATAAATAAATAAATCGAAGGAAAGAAAGAAATCTCTGTACTGTTTTTTAAAGAGGTTGTACTAATTTACATTCCTAACAGAATTCTACAAGCATTCTCTTTTCACCAAATTCATACCAACATCTATTGTTTTTTGCCTTTTTAGTAACAGCCATTATGGCTGAAGTAAAATGATATCTCGTGGTTTTAGGTTACATTTTCCTGATGATTAGTGATGTTGAGTATTTTTTTATGTTTGTTGGTCATTTGTATATCTTCTTTTGAGAAGTGTCTATTGATGTCATTTGCCCACTCGTTGATGGGATTATTTGTTGTTTTCTTGCTGATTTGTTTCAGTTCTTTGTAGATAATGGGTATTAGTTCTTTGTCAGATGCATAGTTTACAAATATTTTCTCTCATTTTGTGGGTTGCCTGTTTACTCTGACGTTTATTTCTTTTGCTTACAGAAGCTTTTTAGTTTAATTAAGTCCCATTTATTTATTCTTGGTTTTGTTGCATTTGCTTTTTGGGTCTTAGTGATAAATTATTTGCCTAGGCCAATAGCCAGAAGAGTTTTTATTAAAAGTTTTATTCTAGAAATTTTATGGTTTCACTTACGTCTTTAATCCAGCTTGAGTTGATTTTTGCATATGGTAAATGACAGGTATCAGTTTCATTTTTCTACATGTGGCTATCTCATTTTCCAGTTTCATTCTTCCACATGTGGCTATCTCATTTTCCAAGGACCTTTTAATGGATAGAGTATCCTTTCTCCGATTTATGTTTTTGTATGCTTTGTCAAAGATCGATTGGTTCTGGGTTCTCTATTCTGCTCCATTGGTCTATGTATATACTTTTGTACCAATACTAATCTGTTTTGATAGCTATATCTTTGTAGTATAGTTTGAAATCAGGTAATGTGATGCCTCTAGATTTTTTTATTTTTCTTATTTTTTTTTTGCTTGAGATTGCTTTGGCTGTTGGGGCTTTTTTTTTTTTTTGGTTCCATATGAATTTTAGAATTGCTTTTTTTTAATTTTGTGAAAAATGATGTTGGTATTTTGATGGGAATTGCATTGAATCTGTAGATTGCTTTGGTCAGTGTGGTGATTTTCACAATTATTGATTCTTCCAATCCAGGAGCATGGCGTGTATTTCCCTGTGTTTGTGTCATCTATGACTTCTTTCAGTAGTGTTTTATAGTTCTCCTTATAGAGATCTTTCACCTCTTTGATTAAGTCTATTCCTCAGTGGGTTTTTGTTTTTTGTTTTTGCAACTATTGTAAAAGGGGTTGAGTTCTTGATTTGACTCTCAGCTTGGTTGTTATTGGTGTATAGCAGGGCTATGGATTTGTGTCTATTAGTTTTGTAAATTAAGACTTTACTAAATTCATTTAACAAACTTAGTAGTCTTTTGGAGGAGTGTTAAGTAGTTTTCTAGGTATATGATTAATCTTACAAACGGAGATAGTTTGACTTCCTCTTTTCTGATTTAGATGCCCTTTATTTCTTTCTCTTGCCTAATTTGCTGTGGATGGTATTTTTATTAATAGCACTATGTTGAATAGAAGTGGTGAAAGTAGGCATCCCTGTCTTGTTGCACTTCTTAGGAGGAATGCCTTCAACTTTTCCCCTTTCATTTTCTATCTTCCTAAAATGGCTAGTGTTAGAGATCAAATTTTAGGATTTGGGATATGTGCATTTTACATGGAAAAGTTTTGGGAGAGTTTGAGTTTTGAAAGAAAATCAAAATGAAAAGAGTCCTCTTCATTTCTTTCCTAGGCTATGTGAGAAACCTTTTGATTAGTATCTCTGTCCTTGACGTCATGCTCACTCCCACCCATGCCCTAAATCCATCCTCTATGCCGACAAGAACAGGATCCCCCTAAAACTGAAATTCAATCCTACATTAGCCAGTTCACACCTTTGAGGCCCACAACTGCTCGCAAGTTGATAGATGTAGAGTTTCCCTGAACCCCATCATGGTATTTTACGCTCATGACATGTTCCCACTATCTAGAATGTCTTTGCCACTTCCCTCCAGACCCCCAGTCTTGCCTACCTGGCAAACGTTCAGTGAATACCATGCATTTTCTATGTTTGAGACTAACATAGTCTCAAACACAGAATAGATGCCCATTCTATAATTTATCTTGCAAATGGCTACTGTGTGCCAGGTACTGTGCTAGACTGGCAGTGCTCAAGAAGTGTCTGTTGAAATAAATGAAGAATAAATGAGGAAACTCTTAGTTCTTCAGATTATAAGTAATTTAAGAAAATTGCTTCCATTTCTCGCCTACACAGTTCTTAATTTAAAAAATTAATTAATTTCCGCACTTGAAAGATGGCAACATATCAAGTTAACAAAATTTTATTAATAAACTTCAAAATCCAGGCCTGTGTGTTTTGCGAAAAGAAATTGCCTTGGATTAGGAGCCAAGGAATTAAGTTATATCATGATCCTGGCAGTATCACTTGACTTCTCTGAACACCAGTTTACCTATTTTTGAAACTAAGGGCTTAAAAGACATAGTCTGCAAGGTTTCTTCCATTTCCACATTGAAAAATTCTTCAAGCCCTATAAAACAGCAGACTTTTTGCGAAGTTACTTAATAATTCATTTATGTGCCTCCCACCACTACCACTTGCTCCTTAGAGATTTGTCTTCCACAGTAGAGTAGTCCCCTGTTACCCACAGGGGATACCTGCAACTAAGACCCCTAGTAGATACCTAAAACTTCAGATAGTATCAAACTCTGTATATACTGTGTTTTTCAAAAATCTGCTAACTGAGGCAGCTACTAAGTGACCCATTGGCAAGTCATAAACAGTGTGAATACACTGGACAAAGAGATTGTTCACGTTCTGGGCAGTATGGAGAGGGGACAGTGAGCGGTTTCATCACACTACTAGAAGCACAACTTAAAATGTATTAATTGTTTATTTCTGGAATTTTCTACCTAATATTTTCAAACAATGTTGACCACAGGTAATTGAGACCACAGATAAGGGACGGCTACTCCAAAATTATTCCCTCCACTTCCCAAAATGAATTATTGGGGCTAATCTGTGTCTAATCTGTCCCTAGCATCCTCTGCTTTGATTGTCACCTTACTGTTGCGGCAAATGTGTCCTGGGTCCCTTCTAAGCCAGGGTTTTATACCTTGCTAGGATCACTGTGGCAAATATCAGCTGATATACTGATGACTAATAGTGTTTTAATTTCTTACTCCCCTAAAGGATATATATCTTTTAAAAAGTTGATTGAAAATAATGCTTTAATGTAGTTTTTTTACAAACCACATTATTTCCACAAAAATTAGCCTCTTACAAGTAAAAATAAATTTAAAATTTCACATTATAGGATCAATAAATTGCAAAGCTAAGGGTGAAGCCAGACTTTCTGACTATAGAATCCATGTGCTTAACCATTGTGCAGTAATGCCTATCACAGGGTATTTGCTTAGTCTGCTAATAGTTGTTGGTTCTAGACCAAGTTTTAGTAATTTTGTTTTCTTCTTATCAGGTTGCTTTCAAGATGTACCTGGGAATTACACCAAGTGTGACCTGTAACAATTCAAGCAGAAATGAATTTTCCCTGATTCTAGACAAGAATCCTCTGGTGGAGTTTGTGGAAGAGCTCCCTGCTGGGCGATCTTCTCTGTGCTACTGCAACTTGCTCTGTGGGATTATCAGAGGTGCCTTGGAAATGGTAAAGTTGAATAAATGAAGAATGAATGGAAACTCTCTTAGTCCTTCTAAGGCTAAGATAAGATAACCAATATACATAATTCATTTTGCTAGGTATATTGGTTATCTAATGGTATGTTACAAATTACCCCCAAAATGTAGCAGCTTGCAAAAACAAACATTTATTATCTCACACAGTTTCTGAGAATCAGAAATCTGGGAGCAGCTTAGCTAGGTGGTTGTCACTCAAAATCTTTCATGGCTTAATACACATGCAGTCAAGCTGCTGGCCAGGGCTACAACCTCTCTTGACTTGACTGAGGCTGGAGAATCTACTTCCAAGCTCACTCACATAGCCCCAGTGCCTTACTGGCAGTTGTCAGGAGGCTTCATGAAGTTCCTGGCCACATGGACCTCTTTGTAGCTATAATCACAATATGGCTACTTATGCTGCCAACCCTGGTGCCATGTGGGAGGGGGCTACCTGAGGGTGTAAATGACAGGAGGAAGCGATCATTGCAGGCCATTTTAGAGGCGGGATTTTATACCTGAATTATTCATTGGTTTAACTGAAACGTCATTAATATCTGCTAAGTGTCAGGTACTGAGTATGCACAGATGAACACAGTTGCTGCCCTTAAATAATCTTCTGTCTAATGGAAAAGTCAGATTTATGAAGAAGTATAATTAAGGCTATGAAAGGATCGGTGGCAGAAAAGACTCCTAGATTTCCTAAGGAAACTCTTAATTGGCTTTTGAAGGAAAAAAAATAGGAGTTAGGTAAAAGCCTTGGGTAAGAGGAGCAGGAGAAAATAATATAACGGGTAGAAGAATCAGCATGTCCAAAGGTACAAAAATATTGTTTGAATCAAGGAACAAGGAACTTGAATTAGTTCAGTATGACTGACATATAAATTGAGAGGCAGATTGTCATGAGAAAGGAGGTTTAAATTGTTTACAGAAGCCTGGCTTTTAAAAGGAATTCATATGACAAGCTTAGAAATTGAAATTTTTATATTGAAAGCAACCGAGGGTCAATAAAGGTCTATAAAGAGTGGAATAATATTTTGAAATTTGTGTTTTAGGAATTTCACTTCTTTATCAACCAAGTGAAAGTATATCAGAGGGAACAATGCTGAAGGAAAGGATGAGGGCACTTTGGAAGTTATGATGGTAACCTCAGGTACAACCAGAACAGAGCCCTTACAGCAGGAATGGGGAGAGGAAGACCATTTGACCAACAACAGAAAGAACAGATAAGACTAGATTAGGAATTGGCTGAAAGGGACGAAATTGAAAAAAAAGATTCAAGAATGACTTGTAGGTTTCTGAGCAATCTGTAGGGGTGGTTGTACTATTAAACCAAGAACAACAAAACTAAGAGTAGTATATTTGGGCTTGGTAGAGACAAAGTGAGGTGTTCAGTTTTGAGCCTGCTGGGTTGAGGTGTTTAACATAACCAAGTGAGGCTATCCAGCAAGCAGTTGTTTATCCCTGCTTGGAGCTCACAGAGAGACATCAATTGAAAAAGCATTAGAATTGGAAAAGAATGACAAGTCAGAGTCTGTAGAGCAAGAAGCAAAGGAAGTAGCAGAACTGTAGGAAGCCATAAAATATAATAAGTGGGTGAAACAGAGAGCACAACGGCTGAAAAGGATACTAAGAAAGATAAATCGGAGGTAGGAAAAAAGGAGTCATAGAAACAAGGAAGGAGAGCATTTCAAGAAGCGAGAGTGATGAGTAAGAACAAGTATAGCAGAGAGTAAGTTAAACTAGACCTGAAAAATATTCACAACATTTAGGAACCAAAAGACCCGGGAAGGCCTTGGTAAAAGCTCTTTTGGGAAAGTGTAGGGAAAGAAGACAATCTGTCACAGATTGGTGAGCCAACAGCAGTTTAAGAAGAGGAGTCTCATTTTCCCAGAAGCTTAGCTTTTGAGAATGGTGGGACCAGATAGTAACCAAAGTCTTGCCCTGTAATGAGCTACCCAGTAATGAGGCATGCATGTAATTTTTAAATATTTGTGATAGTTAGGGGAAAATAGAATAACAAATAATAAAAAATCATAAAACAATAGAAATAATGTATTGCTCACACAGATTCTCCAGGTTTCTACCCTAACATCTTTTTAGATTTGTCCTATAGTCGGTGGCCATGATATCAAGGAAGGGGTGGGAAAGCACTCTGGGAGTTTATGGGCAAAGGGAGAAACAATAAAACCAAGTCAAAAATAGGGTAACAATGTCTTCAACTCTCATAGATAACAGTTGATTATATTTGCTGAATGATAGCTGGTATCAGACCTCATGTGGCCCCCAATACCCAAATAGCTTCAACATCGTCTCCCTGTTAATTTATTTTCTGTTAAATTTTGACGAAGACTTAAAAAACCTTATGGAAGAAAAAGCTGAGGATGTATTTTGCTTCTGTATTTCCAAGTGCAATCTACATCCTTCTATTAAATGGTAGGCATTGCAAGGCCCCCAGTATGGGCTGGATAATTTGGTACACTGATGGTTTAACAAATTGAGGCTGGCTAGCTAAGAAGTTCTTAGTGAGGGAGGGCAGTGTCAGGTAAGATTCAATGAATATTAATTACTTGCCTGCTACATGTAGGCATTTTTTCACATATTATTTGCTTTCACTAGGTGCTTTTACTTATTTATCTTATTTATCCCAATAAGTCAAACTAACTCTGAACAAATACACTATAGGTCAGCAGCATCATTGTGCTCTTATGTGGACACATTTTAATGAATAAAGAAGTAAGCCCTGCTTACTCCAGTGTCTGGGAAATGGGAAATACCTTACAGAGGAAAAGAAGGCCTGAGTATCAAATATTCATGTCTGTAATTTCAATCTTTAATTTTATATCTATAATTCATTTAATTGATATTTTTCTTGAAGCTTGCAAAGCTGTAAGTGCTGCTAAATGTTGTCAGGACAAGTGATTATGCTATTTAGCTAACGGCAGAATGATTTGGGGCAAATGTGTTTGAGAGCAATCACTTAAGAATCCATTTATCCTTGGAAATTCTGCTGGCTAAGCGCACTGGGTCAAGACTATCTTCAAGCTGGGAATTTGTGTTCTTCTAAAGATGGATCCATAGTTCAGCTTTGCACAGTGAGCTAAGCTTGGGAGAGGCTTACATGTCTGGGTGTCCCAGTCATCCTAGTTGGCCAGGACCACCCTTCTCTTTGCAGATTCACACCACAGAGCTGACACACTGCTGGTCTATCTCTGAAAGACACTTCATAAAGGGCCCTTCATCCACAGAACAAGCTATTTTTTAAGCAATTTCACATGGAAAGTAACAAAAGCTGAAAAAAGACAGAAAAATTTACTATTTTTTAAAAATTAAATGACATAGACCTGTTCTTTTCTTCTTTCCTAGGTTCATTTGGTTGCTGATGTTACATTCTTGCAAGACAGACTAAAAGGTGACAGTGTGACAGAAATAGGAATAACTTTTCTGAAAAAACGAGAGGAGAAAAAATATAGACGGAAAAAATGAAGAACAGCATGGAAAATGCCACAGGGTGGCAAGTTGAGTTAATATTAGCTAAACATGTATAGGCATAGAAATTCTGAATTGCTTAATAAAATGAGCTTTGAAAGGCTTATAAATCACCAGAAATGTGAAATGCAGGACATGAGAATTTAAAGGACTTTTTTTCCTTTTGCTTATAAATCACACATTTTCAGTCTCATGTCCACAAGATTTCATATGAAAATAACTCCCTATAAGATAGCAAGCAGGAATTCCACATATTACACTATCCATCCTCAGAGAAACTAGTCATTCCATTTATATATGGTAATGGGGAAAAAAGCACCACCAATACAAACAGTTATGTATTTATCTCTTTGGTGAAAAAAAATGAATGAAATGATACAGCATAGAGTTTACTATATATAGACAGTAGTTTCTAGATGCTGTATACTGCATTCCTTATAGAAATAATTCCATTTGTAACACTTTTTCATATTTATAAAAAAAATGTGATTTTTCTCATATATTAGCTTGGCTTATAGCTTTAGGCTTCTGAAGCTACCCTTGGTTTGTAATCACCAAGTTAAGCTATTTATTCAATGATGATTTTCAAACATTTATAAATAGCATTTAATTTTAATTAATTTAGTTTTAATATAGCTGATACTAACCAAATTCTTCCTTTTCTCATAAATATTGCTTGATGGTCAGGTCAGGAAATTTCTAAAATAAAGGATAACGTTCTTCGGAAATACTTTCTTACTCCAAAGCTTATTAATTTAGAATTTCTACCATCATTTTTATCCCCTAAAAAATCTTCCAGAGAATGTTTTCTCTGTGACCAGAACACATTTAAAATTCAAAGGTACTGGGTTAAATACACAGTAATCTTCACCAGACCATTGACACACAAGGGCAGCCTATAGGTAGCCCAGAATCTACTAGGTTCTGCGGAGAGCCCAAACTGTAAGTACAAGTTATGATTAGTGTGACGCCACCCTACAGAATTGGAGAAAATATTTTTAAACTACCTATCTGACACCCTCGTGTTATTAATAACCAGAAAATATAAGGAGTTCAAACAACTCCATAGGAAAAAAAACAATAAAATGGGCAAAAGATCTGAATAGACATTTCTCAAAAGAAGACATAGAAATAGCAAACAGTTATATGAAAAGGTGCTCAGCATCATTGATCATCAGAGAAATGCAAATCAAAACTATAATGAGATAACATCTCATCCTAGGTTAATGTGGCTTTCATCCCAAACAGGCAATAATGAATGTTTGCAAAGATGTGGAGAAGAGGGAACTCTGGTACACTGTTGGTGGGAATATAAATTAGTGTAACCACGATGGAGAATGGTTTGGAGATCCCTCATAAAACAAAAAATAGAACTGTCATATGATCTAGCAATCCTACTGCTAGGTACATGCCAAAAATAAGGGAAATCAGTATATCAAAAAGATATCTGCACTCACTTATTTATTGTAGCACTATTCACAATAGCTAAGATTTGGAAAAAATCTTACTGTTCTTCAATAGATGAATGAACAAAGAAAATGTGGCACATATACACAATGGAGTACTATTCAGCCATAAAGAAGAATAAGATCCTGTCATTTGCAACAACATGGATGGAACTAGAGATCATTATGCTCAGGGAAATATATCAGGACATAAAGACAGACTGCATATTCTTATTTGTAGGAGCTAAAACTTAAAACAATGGAATTCATGAAGATATTGAGTAAAATGACAGATACCAGAGGCTGGGAAGGGTAGTGTCAGGAGGAGTGGAGATAGTTAATGGGTACAAAATGTAGTTAGATAGAATGAATAAGACCTGGTCCAGGCATGGTGGCACAAGCCTGTAATCCCCACACTTTGGGATGTCTAAGTGGGAGGATTGCTTAAGCCCAGGAGTTTGAGACCAGCCTGGGTAACATAGACTCCTGTCTCTACAGAAAACAATTCCAAATATATATGCACCACGTATATAGTGCACACCTGTGGTCCCAGCTACTTGGAAAGCTGAGGTGGAAGGTCAGGAGATTGAGGCTGCAGTGAGCCATGATCGTGCCACTGCACTCCAGCCTGGGCAACGAGTGAGACACTGTCTTAAAAAAAAAAAAAAGAGAACAAGAATGAATAAGATCTAGTGTTTGATAGTACAACAGGGTGACTGTAGTTGATAAAATTTTTTTGTACATTTATTAATAAGATTATAAATGGATTATCGTGACAAAAAAGGTAAATGCTTGAGGTGATGGATACCCCATTTACCCAAAGTGATTGTTATGCATTGTATGCCTATATGAAAAGATCTCATTTATCCCATAAATATGTATACCTACTATGTACCCACAAAAAATAAACATTTAAAAATAATAAATCAAAATAAATAAAACTTGTATAAGTGATATGTTAGCAAAAGACATCAACTAGGATTCAGGAACTGGTTCTGAGACCCAGTTCAGTTCTGTTTCTAGGGTCTTCAGCTGATCCTGAGTTGTGACTGATCCTAGGCAAGGCACATAATCTCTCAGTCTCTCTCTCTTTCTCTCTTCCCCCACCCCTTTAAAATCAGGGCGTTGGATGCAATAAAGATCTAAAACTGTATCAATGGGTTTAAATGACATAAATGACCACTGAAATTCTACATTTTTGGACTGTGGAACACTGCAGAGAAATTGTTTGTTCCCTGCCTACTCAACTGCCTCTTCAAAGGGACATTGCAATAGGCATAAAGGATGAAATAGGGTCATTGGCACACAGATGCAGCATCAGTGGAAGAACCTTTAAGCCTGCTCCACAGAAGACCAGGAATAGAATCTGGAAGAAGATATTTGACATTAGAAGGGGTATCACAATGTCATGTATTTTAAACTGATGCTTCCATAAGAATTCTTGCCAGTAATCTATCCCAAAGCTTCTTTTTAGGATTTTTTTCCATCTTCTGCTCAGTTGCCTCTTTCTCATTTATAATATATGCATTCCTCCTAGAAACCCAAGGTATTCATACCTAAGGCCTTCTCTCTTAAATCAGCACTCAACTAGCTATCCTAAAAACATACACTGCCTTGGAGTATTCTCCCACCTGTCTATACCTTCCTCTTCTTTCTCTCCTAACCCAACCATCAAAAGTCCCTTGGCTCAATGTCTTTGTTCCCCACCCTGCTGAAGGCAGCTTAATCTGGTATTCTCAGTGACGCTGAGTATTGGAACTGATGATGGCTTCAGGATAAGGTTTGTTCCCCATCCCTTGTTCTTCTCAGCCCGGAAGGAGGGGAGCCTTTTGGCACTGAATATATGCTATGAAAGGCGAACTATATAACTAGGAGAATGGCTTGCGTTCAGTAGGTGGTGCATCCTGAAGAATGTGAGAACCTAGAAAGAGAGTTGGGTCTTTCTGATGAAGGGCTTGAGGAAGTTGTACAGCATAACTACAGGATTATCTATTTTTATTCCACAAAAGCCTTTACTCTGAACACAAAATCTTGAACAAAGCAGAGACTTTTTTCAATCATCCTGGCAAAGCCAAAGAGGAAGAAATGTTTGGGGCAGAGAGAGAGTTCAGTGCTATTCAAATGAAACAACCAGATGTTGCCCAATTAGAATTATGAGAACCACATTTATCATTTTATATTTTCTTATAGTCACATTAAATAATAAAAAGAAATAAGTGACATTAGTTTTAATAATATTTATTTTAATTATCCAAAATTTTATTTCAATATAATAATTAATATTATCTATAATAATAATAAACATACTTATTATTACTATTTTTGGTAGAGATGGAGGTCTTGCTTTGTTGCTCAGACTGGTCTTAAATCCTGGCCTCAAGTGGTCCTCCCACCTTGATCTCCCAAAGTGTTGGGATTATAGGAATAAGCTACATACACCAGGCCAATACAAAAATTTTTAATGAGACATTTTATGTTAGTTTTTTGTATTAGGTCTTTGAACTCCAGTGTGTATTTGACATTCTTAATCCATCTCAACTCATGGTAAATTTTCAAAGGCTAGAGTGAAATAGAGTTCTACCAGAATAATAAAGTTGTGTTTAATGGTGTTTAACAGCTTCAATTTTAAAATCTAAATTAATTCAAATTAAACTGAATGTTTTTTCACACTAGTTCAGTCACACTAGTCACATTTTACATGTTCAATAGCCATGTGTATCTAGTGGCTATTCTAATGGGTGACACAGGTCTAGAATCCCCAGTCAAAGATTTGTTGTGTCTCCTTGACCTTTGGCACAGAATGAATGGAGAAGATCCAGTACCATGGAGAGAAAGAGAGGAAATGGGTAGAATAGCAAAAATTTTTTTAAAAATCAGGGCAATAAGACTGTCAGAGACCCATGAAAAGCTCTCTCTTCATCAACTGAGCAGTGACCCATAGAAACAGTAAAGAGAGATTACACGTCTTCTCCTGGGCTCCAAGTATGTTTTTATCACCATTGTGTAAAGCTGGATTTTTCTGATAAAGGGCTTGAGAAAGTTGCACAGTATAACTACAGGGTTATGTAATATTTGTATTTCATCAAAGCCTTTACTCTAAACCCAAAACCTTGATTAAGCAGAAATTTTTTTGTCAAGAAAGCAAAAGAGGAGGAAATGTTTGGGGCAGAGACATAGTGCAGTACCCTTAAATGAGCACACCAGTTATTGCCCAAGCATTAACTGAGAAGGCCTGCTTTGGTTGTTTATTCACTGTTTGCAGTTGCCAGGAATCAGAAATACCTCCCTCAGTGTCCTGTACATTTATTTACTGTCTTCTAAAACCTCTCCATTTCATTTATTAGCTGTTAGGAGCCTGGATCTCTTTAGCAGTCAGAATGAATGATGATGAATAAGTGGAAATTTTCCTCTTCTCCCTGTTTATGAGGGACCAAAGGAGAAATTTGGAAAATCAAATGCTTTAAATAAGAGAATGATATTAAAACTTTTGTAATTGAAGAGACTACTTTAAGAAAGATCTGCTACTACTTTAACAAAAATCTGCTAAATGTTAACTAACACAGTAAATGTTAAAGGATATGATATTACTCATTGTTAAGTGTCTCCAGTTGGGCTGTAGACTCTGGGTGGTTGTTATACTTCAGTTTACTTTGCCAGCTTTGAAAGCTAGTATCTCTTCAGCAACACTGAAGGAGACTGTGATGGATGCATCCTCCCAGCTCTGGAAACATCATACGACAAAAGACTCACTCAGTATTTTTCTTATTAAGAGAGAGAGAGCCAAATTTTGTTTACTCCACTTAGTTGCATATTACTTGAAAAATCTGACCAGTGTCTGCATTTCTTCATTCTAATAAACCTTCCAGAACTTTAGCTGGACATAACCAGTGGTCGACGAATATGGTCTATGACAAACCACCAACAGACAGTAAGGGATATAGCAGGTAGAATGTACATACCAGTGTGTGATCTCAGAAGGAAATGGCCAATTCTTATTCAGTTAGTTAGCAAGTGTCACCCTAAAATTGAAAACAAGGCACAACCACAACAATCATTAGCAAAATTTTACTTTTCCTTAGAAAAGAAGAGCTAAACAAAACATATCAAAAGTTGGAGCCCCTTTACAGAAAAACAGTTCAGAAATAGATTTTCTGGGGTAATTCTTGTTCTCCCTTGAATTCAGGTTCTGTCTTTCTCAATTAAATCTTTATTTGTGTCCCAGGGATGAAGCCAATTTGATCATGGTGGATAAGCTTTTTGATGTGTTGCTGGATTCGGTTTACTAGTACTTTATTTAGGAGTTTTACATCGATGCCCAACAGGGATATTGGCCTGAATTTTACTTATTTATTTTTCGTTGTTGCATCTCTGCCAGATTTTGGTATCAGAATGATGCTGGTCTCATAAAATTAGTTAGGGAAGAGTCCCTCTTTTTCTGTTGTTTGGAATAGTTTCAGAAGGAATGGTACCAGCTCTTCTCTGTACCTCTGGTAGAATTCGGCTGTGAATCCATCTGGTCCTGGACTTTTTTGGTTGGTAGGCTATTAGTTCCTGCCTCAATTTCAGTATTGGTCTATTCAGGAATATTGCTATTGGCCTTGTCAGGAATTTGACTTCTTCCTGATTTAGTCTTGGGAGGGTGTATATATCCAGAAATTTATCCATTTCTTCTAGATTTTTCCAGTTTATTTGCATAGAAGTGTTTATAGTATTTTCTGATGGTAGTTTGTATTTCTGTAGGATCAGTGGTGATATCCCCTTTGTCATTTTTTATTGCATCTATTTGATTCTTCTTTCTTTTCTTCTTTTTTAGTCTGGCTAGCAGTCTATTTTGTTGATCTTTTCAAAAAACCATCTCCTGGATTCATTGATTTTTAAAGGTTTTTTGTGTCTCTGTCCCTTCAGTTATGCTCTGATCTTAGTTATTTATTTTCTTCTGCTAGCTTTTAAATTTGTTTGCACTTGCTTCTCTAGTTCTTTTAATTGTGGTGTTTAGGTGTTGATTTCAGATTTTTCCAGCTTTCTGATGTGGGCATTTAGTGCTGTAAATTTCCTGCTTAACACTGCTAGCTGTGTTCCAGAGATTCTGGTATGTTGTCTCTTTGTTCTCACTGATTTCAAAGAACTTTATTTCTGCCTTAATTTTTTTATTTACCCAGTAGTCATTCAGGAGCAAGTTGTTCAATTTCCATGTAGTTGTGCAATTTTGAATGAGTTTCTTTATCCTGAGTTCTAATTTGATTGCACTGTGCCTCTGGAATTTCAGTTACTTACATCAATAAATTTACCGTGTTCTTAAGAGAAAGGACCTGGGTTTCTGTTAACTGCAATCAACAGGATCCAAACTAATTTTTCCAATTCTCTTGTCTCTATTAGTAGCAATGCAACAAAGTTCACTGCGTGATATATATGTGATAGGTCAGATAATCTGTAACATATTTGAGAATACCAAAAAGAATAAATTACTTATTATTACATTTTCACATGGTTGAATGTTCAATGAAATAAAACTTGTATTTACGTGGTACTCTTCACAAGAAGGAAACGTTCACAAGAGTAAGAGCATAGAAAGTTGCATTATGTTGTACAACTACTCAGCACATAAGACCTAGAAAAGGGAGATTCCACAGGGAGAAGACACAGTTTTGGATTAGTGGTAGCTCTTAAAATAAAACAGCAAGAAAATTTATATATTTCAGGCCCTTGCTACACCTATTTCCACTGGAATTATAAATCATATCAGGAGTCACTAAGGATTCCAAATTCAAAGCAACCCTCTGATTTCAGGAACCACCCAGCGGCATAAATCTTTAAAGACAGAAGACTGTATTTAGTGACTTGCTCTTCCTGTGTAGTGTGGGAATCACATAAATTTTGATGACATGGAAGACAAATTGTTAATTCCCAATGGATACCAAGCAATTCAACACCTGGAAATGCTGGTTTTTAAGATTTGGATTCAATTAACATTTTTATCAGATGCCAGGCATATGTGGTACATCATTTATTTTTAAACAATCTGTGAGGAATTAAGTTTGTAATGGGGATAGCTATGAAATAACAAAGAAATTAAACTTGCCAGTGCTTTAAGCGCATTAAGATGTGGAGCTGGTGAGTAAAGAGAGTTGGCAATAGCCCCTGAGGATCTTGCTTAGGGGCCTGAGTGAGTGGAGGAAACACAGGAGGAGAAGTCAGCTAAAAAGACGAAGCTAGTAAGTTTGGAATACTTTGAGTTTGAGGCGCCTTTGAAACATTCAAATAATACCAGGAGCTCAGAAGAGAGGTCTGAACTGAAGATAGAGTTTGGAGTCATCAGTGTGTAAATGATAGTAACAGCAGTGGATGTGGAGGGTAGCATCTGAACAGAATATGGACTTGAGAAAATATAAAAGGCAAATGTAGAATCACGAGAAATACCACCATTCAAGGGGCAATAAGAAAAGGAAAGAACAAGTCAGGCTGAACTTTGAGTCAGAGATGTAGAGAGGAGAAATGGGTGGCACCAAAGCCAAATTTCAAGGAAAATAAAGGGGTCAGAGGTGTTAGATGACATAGAAAAGGAATAAAGTTAGGCCAGAAAAGGGATGTTGGAACTGGTGTAGAGGAGGCCTTTGCCTCTTAGCAATTTCAGGGCAGTGGTGGAGGCAGAGGCCTCATTAAAGACTGAGGAGTCAACAGGAGGTGAGACCCTATGTGTAGATAATTCTGTTAGGGAAATTGACTGTAAATGGACACTCAGTGCAAGGTTTGGCTGGTTGATCTTTTAATTTTAGCTTTTTTCCTTAAGAATTCAGGCATTTGAAAATATAAAAGAGAGGGAATAACTTGTGAGGAACTGGGAGAGGGCAGAATAAAGATGACAGGAGAAAGGTTTGACTCTGAACTATATGAAGATTACCCTTTCTCCTGAGAAAGGCATGATCAAATTGAAAGTGGGCAGATAAGGGGATTGGATTAGAGATGTCTGGGGAAGATGTTGATCAAGCTCATGACTGCTAACCTTACTTTTCCCTGTGAAACAAGATCAAGGTCTTTGTAGAGATGGAGGCAGACAGAGGCTGGATGAGGACACTTTGTGCTATAGAACACTGTCCATACTCTCAGCACTTAAGCCCTCAAAGTAGAAAATAACCCAGCCTTGAGAATGCATGATCATGCACATGCCTGGGAAGAAAATACACATGACCATTATTTCCCCGTACTCTAATAAATTATTCTTCACAATGGCACTAACATGGGGATAATATCCTGCTGAGCATACTTACCTGATATTCCCCATGGATCAAAAGTACAATTTCCTGTGTCTCCAAGGAGACGGGTGATTTGATTGTAGGCTATCTTAGGGAACTTTTCCAAACAAGGAGCAGATTTGTGGCTACAAAATTTCCCCAAGTACTTCTGCATCTAGAATGTGGAAATGTATACTGTTCTGAGCATTCTAAAAATGCTCATGATACACACATAGAAATTATCACTGAGGAAAGCCACAGAAAGCCACATATCAGGACTACCAAGACTTGTATAATGATTGTTCCAAAGATGTCAAAGGAATGTGAAAAGCTGGCAAATGCCACTATTGAAAAAAAAATACCCCCAGAAAAAGCAACATAAGAGTTGGAGCCAGTAAATAAATAGACCAGAGATGATTTGTACGGCATTAGGGGTGCTTAAAAAATGACATAAAGAAAAAATTTCTACTCCCAGTGTCAGTATTCCCCCCAGAACCTTATCTGTGATTGTCTTGTGGCTGCCTATGATGTTTAGACAGTCTGGAAGAACTTCATGTCAAAAGGACATGTTTTCATATCCCTGACAGGTGAAAATAATGGCATTTAAAACCTTTCTGAACACCTGCTGGGTGGAGTCCCTCATGAAAATATCAGATCAAAATGAATGAATGGAAGAAAAAAGTCCTAATACTGGTTGCTCAAGTTTAGATAGCTCAAAGGGCAATTCTTTATCAAGAATGCCATGTCTCCAGACTCAACAATTGATGACGATGGTACGTCTATGCATGAATTCAGCCAGGTGTCTCTTGGCAAAGATTTGTTCTCTATTATCTAAAGTTAAACATAATTAAACTTAGTGTTGATGATATTCCTGGTAGCTAACTCTTAGAGGCAGGAATGTTTGTGGCAAATATAGGTTGGAGACAGAAACAGAAACCACGTAATCTTGGTCAGTTCTTCCTAGTTTGGGGATGGCAGACTTTATAGGAAAAGCTATAAAGATAAAATTTTAGGATCAAAGATGATCTTTGAGATTATATAAAGTATTTAATTTTTTTCAATTAATAAAATTATGGGACCTGAAAGGTTGATTTGATATCATGAGGAAAATCTTCGGGAAGAGCAAATTGAATAAATAATCACTAGTACATGGAATTGCTTGCTTTTTTTTTTTTTTTTTTTTGAGATGGAATCTTACTCTGTCACCCAGGCTGGAGTGCAGTGGCACGATCTTGGCTCACTGCAACCTCTGCCTCCTGGATTCAAGCAGTTTGCTGCCTCAGCCTCTGAGTAGCTGGGATTACAGGTGCCTGCCACCACACCTGGCTAAGTTTGTATTTTTAATAGAGACGGGGTTTCACCATCTTGGCCAGGTTGGTATGGAACTCCTGACCTCGTGATCCACCCGCTTCAGCCTCCCAGAGTGCTGGGATTATAGGCATGAGCCACTGCGCTCTGCGGAATAGCTTATTCTTAGAAGGACATGAGTGCTCTAGTTCCTACTAGGTCCTCAGTGACCTTCCTTACTCATCTCTCTTCCCTTTCCACTGGCTCCTGCTCATACACTTGAAAGCATGCTCAAGTTTCTACCATTTTAGAAAGAACATTCCCTTGACAATTATTTCATGACAGTCCACCAATGTCTCCTTCATCCTTTCACTGGCAAATTTTAAGAAAAATATATTGTAGCAAAAGGATTGCCAGTTTGGAAAGTGGACGATCCTATGTTAAAATGCTTACCTTGCCACTGACTAGCTTGGTGGCCTTAAGCAAGTCCACTTCCCTCAAGTAAAATGCCACAATACGATAATATTTTGAAAGATTAGGTATTTAATGAATGGCACCCATTGTTCTCATGCTTGTTGATTCTTTATTTGCTGCCCCATCCCAATGGACTGAAATCTGGTTTCTAATCCCACATTCTACTGAAAATTTATTCACTGTCACAAATTACATCTTTATCTGCCCACTAAAATCAGCATTTTATTCCTGGTCTATTTTTACATCTTTACAGTGTCTGACACTCTTGACTTCTTCCTTAGTTCTTTCTCCTTGATAGGCTTCACGGAAATGTCTCCACCTTGATTCTTCTTCTGTATTTCTGCTGGCTACGAATTCTAAATCTCCTTCATTCTCCTACAGTTATTTTGCCTTCCCCAAATGGTGGTATGCATAGGGTTCTATGGTTGGCATTTTCTCAAGGTAGATATTTTCTCTGGTTAGATCTTACCCAGAAAATTTCTCTTCTCTACCTTCTTCTCCCATCTGCTACTATTCCCTAATAGTCACTGCACCTACATGTCCCATAAGCATGTATTTGGTGTGCTCCAAACTCAACTCATTATTTCCTTTTCTCCCCGCTAAATCTCTGTTTTCTTGAAAATGTCATTTCCTAGTTAATGATCCCACTGTCAAAACTAAAAAGTTCTATTTATTTCTGACCCTTTTGTCTCTTACTATTTACATCCAATCTGTCACCAAGTTCTTTTAATTCTACATTCTAAATTCCTCTTGATTTTTCTTTGCCCTTTAGTTCAGGACCTCATCTGTATTCTTGAAGTTACTTTCTAAGTGGTTTCCCACTGCCAGTTACTCCCACCTCCATTTCACGCTCCACACTAAAATAAAGTGATTCCATAAAACACCAGTGACAGTGGTACATCCACACCACAAACCTCTCAGAAGCATTCTTGTCCATTTCCAGTTCATACTATGCTCCTTATCCATCACATGAAGTTCAGCTGATCAACCTCCTGCATATGTCACCTACTCAATGAAAGCTATCCTCACTGGTTCATTTCCCCATCCCACCTCTGGACTGAGTGAGTTTCCCTCTACTCCCCAACTCCCTTAGTACCTCTCACATATCTCTACCCTATGTGCTGAGTATTTTCCTGCACGTCTTTCTCCCCAATTAGTCTGTGAGTTCTTTGTCAAACAGCACATATTGTTTGTCTTTGTACTCCTAGCACCTGGCACAATCCCTGACAGTCAAATACTCTATAATATTTTTATTATGTTACAAAATTGCAGAATGCTTGAATAAATGAGATGATAATCTACATGTCTAGTTGGACTATTGTGGAACATTATTCTCCATTTCATATTATGCATGTGGTTTTCTATTGTTAATGTCAAACTTTTCATAAAAGGTTCTCTAACTTACCAATATAAAATATATGGAATGCGCCTTTGTAATTACAGACTCGTTTGGTCTTGAGGACATCTCAGATAGCTTGACTAGTCATGAACAAAACTACATTCTTTGTTTTGCTCAAGAAGGTGGGGATTAGGCTGGAGACCATAATTTTACTGCGTATTTCCTGAGTTATGTGCTGTTCCCTTCAGTTTTCTCACTATGTACCTTATAAATATGTACAATTATTATTTGTTAATTAAAAAAATAAAAATTTTAAAAAGCTTGATAAAGTTAAGCTAAAAAGAAAAAACTTGCAGTGCAGAATTTGAATTGGAAACTGTCAGTGTGAACTCTTAGCAGTTTTGTCTTTTAGAAATTCTATGTATGATAACCAAAGCACAGACAACAAATTAAAAAATAGATAAATTGGACTACATTAGGATTTAAAACTTCTGTGCATCAAAGGGCACAATCAACAAAGTAAAATGCAATCCGCAGAATGGGAGAAAATATTTGCAAATCATATATCTGACAAGGAGTTTATATCTAGAATATTAAGGAACTGAGACAACTCAACATAAAAAACCAAAATGATTAAAAAATAGGCAATGAACTTGAACAGACATTTATCCAAAGAAGATCTACAAATGATCAATAAGCACATGAAAAGATACTCAAGGTCACTAATGATTAGGGGAATACAAATCAAAACCACAATGAGATACCAATTTACACACATTAGGATGGCTACTATGAAAACACCAAAAAATAACAAGTGTTAATGAGGATGTGGAGGAATTAAATTCTTGAGAACTGTTGGTGGAAATATAAAATGGTGCAGCTGCTATGAAAGCATTATAGTGGCTTCTCAAAAACTTAGAAAGAATTGCCATAAGATCCAGAAACTTTACTCTGTGAATATGTCTCACAAAATTGAAAGCAGAATCTCAAAGAGATATTTGTATACCTATGTTCATAGCAGCATTGTTTACAATCATCAAAATGTGGAAGCAACACAAGAGTCCTTCAGTGAAGGAAAGGATAAACAAGATATATACACACAATGAAAAATTACTCTGCCTTGTAAAGGAAGGAAACTCTGACCTGGGCTACAACATGGATGAATCTTGAGGACATTATGCTACGTCATATAAGGCAGTCACAAAAAGACAAATACTGTAGGATTCCATTTAAATGCAGTACTTAGAAGTAGTCAAATTTGTAGAGACAGAAAGAATGGCAGTTTCCAGATGCTGAGGAGAGTGTGGAGTGGGGAGTTATTGTTTAATGAATACAGAATTTCAGTTTTGCTTGATAAAAAGAGTTCTGGAGATACACATTGGTGATGGTTCCACAATAATGTGAATGTACTTAATACTACTGAAATGTACATTTAAAAATGGTTAAGGTGATAAGTTTCATGTTATGTGTGTTTTACTGCAATTAAAATGTTTTAATGAATCAAATGTTTACAAATAAAGGATTGATTAAACAACCAAAAAAGCCAT
The DNA here is from genome assembly GCA_004027715.1 of Plecturocebus donacophilus. Classification (NCBI taxonomy): domain Eukaryota; kingdom Metazoa; phylum Chordata; class Mammalia; order Primates; family Pitheciidae; genus Plecturocebus; species Plecturocebus donacophilus. Next base: position 56,539 of record PVKP010009578.1, read on the forward strand.
TTAAGGAGCATTACAATTGTGCAATGTATAAACTTTATTTGAATCCCAATTCAAATATATACCTTGTAAGTATATAGATACCTTGTAAGTAAGCTGGAACTTAAATGCTGGCAGGATATTTGATGATGTTAAGTGACTCAGGAATGGAAAACCAAACATTGTATGTTCTCAGTCATAAGTGGGAGCTGGCCAGGCGCAGTGGCTCATGCTTGTAATCCCAACACTTTGGGAGGCCGAGGCAGGTGGATCACCTGAAGTCAGGAGTCCAAGATCAGCCTGGCCAACATGGTGAAACCCCATCTCTACTAAAGAAACAAAAATTAGTCGAGTGTAGTGGTGGGTTCCTGTAATCCCAGTTATTCAGGAGGCCGAGGCAGGAGAATTGCTTGAACGCAGGAGGCAGAGGTTGCAGTGAGCCGAGATCACGCCATTGCACTCCAGGCTGGGCAACAAGAGCAAGACTCCATCTAAAAAAATTAAAAAAAAAAAAAAAGTGGGAGCTAAGCTCTGAGGGCACAAAGGCCTAAGAATGATACAATGGAATTTGGGCACTTGGGGTAAAAGGTGGGAGAAGGGTGTGGGATAAAAGACTACGCATTGGGTACAGTGTACACTACTTGGGTGATGGGCGCACTAAAATCTCAGAAAGCACCACTAAAGAACTTACTCATATAACCAAAGAGCACCTGCTCCCCAAAAACCTATTGAAATAATTTTTAAAAAGTTACTCTCCTAAAAAAAAAGGAAAAGAGAAAAGAGAAATCTTTGTTCTTTCTTAGATATGATGGTGATATTGTGGTTTTTATATGTGTCTTTCTTTAGAGATATATATTTATATGTTTACAGATTAAATGATATATTTGGAATGTCCCTCAAAAATCTGGAAATGAAGGGACGTGTGGGAACATACATAAGATTGGCAATGAGTTGATAATTGTTAAAACTTATTCATGGGTACATAGAGCTTTATTGTCTTATTTTCTCACGTTTGTTTATTCTTGAAATTTTCTTCAATAAATACTATTTTAAAATGTTAATAATTGTTAAATCTTTGTCTGTAGTAGTTCGTTATACTACTCTATTTTTCTCTGTGTTTATATAGTAGTCATTATATACAATTTTTAAAATCCTTCATCATTACATAAAATTTTTTAAAAATCCCAGAATGATCCATCTATACCAGATGGTATCACCAGTTTCTTTATTGCTTCTCCATGGTCTCTCCAGCTAAGTGCCCTATGATGACAGATAAATCCATCTGTCACCTGCCCTTTGCCTTTCACTTCAGCTCTTGTATCTGGTGCCGGGGCAATGTTGAACGAGTTTGGTTCCTAAGTACACTATACTGTTCATGCCTCTGTGCCTTTTCACATGCTGTTCCTCCTTCCTGAAATGCTCTTCCCCTTCTTTACACCTGGTAAACAACCCATCTTGCAAAAACCTCTTCGGCATTCAAGTTCTCTAAAACCTTCCTGTATCACCCTTCTACTAAGGATACACATTAACAAGTTAATGTGTATTTTGCTTCATTCCATACATATCTGAGGCAACTTCCAGGCAAACTACCATTCTACTCTTTCTCTGATATGTACATTATATTAATCTTTGCACGAATCCCAAAGTTTTATAATTATTTCGTTATGGGCCTTTCCTGCCCCCACTAGACTATAATCATGTAGTCAATATTTGCTAAATACTTATTCAATCAAATTGGCACCTGCTTTAAAATGTTTTAAGTGACACTGTGAATAGAAGCAATGGTTAAAACAAAGAAAATCTTAATAACTAGATTATTTTTTCATACTATCAATCAGTAGAGGAAAAATAATCACCACCACAGCTGCTTAAAGTGGTCACCTCAAACACTAACAGATTCTTGTCAAAGAGTATATTATTATGACTCCAGTTGTAGGATTATCTTGAATCAGTTAAGAAAACACTGAAAGATCTTAAATGGAGATTAATGTCATGTAGACATGTCGTGTCTTTCTGTATGTGCAATAACCATATTTGAGGGACCCCTTGAAGAGAATTAGGCATTGCAAAAAATGTAAAACACTGATTAGTAACACTGGTAACACTTGTCAATTCTTTCCACACATTTTGTTGATTATTTAAGTAATTATCTTGCTTCTCTTTTTTTTAACTTACTTTAAAAAATGTATTCATGAAAACAGTTTAAAGATCGAGAAAAGAGTAAATCATCTGCGTATACCTCACCTCCCTCCCTGACCTCCACCACTTCCACCTCTGCAGCCACTTTCTGCTTCATAACAGCAACTTTTTCTACACTTGTAACCAATTCTTCTGGTATTTACTGCATTGTTGTACATAGCATGCTCATATAGCCCTCTCATGATTTTTCAGTTTGAGTCATTAGTTTTTATAATACTTCTGCATGAGAAAGATAAGGCTTTCTCACACACAACACCCACTTCAACCACACACATAGGAAAATTTCCTGATCCTTAATCCTACTAGTATACTAGGCTCTGAAAACATAACTCATCACTTCCAGTTTTGTCTTTTTATTATGAGTCACTCAGTCCAGCACAAATCAGGGGAGAGAATTAGTCTCTATCTTTTGAAGGAAACAGTTTCAAAGAATTTGTAGGCATGTTTTAAAATGACCACATTCTATCTAAAAGGGGTCTCAGTGATTTTTTCCAGTAAAATATTAAGAACTCATAGTTTTATTAAAATTTTAACTTTTTTCCACTCCAACTCTTGAGATATAGGGCTAATTGTATTATGGAGGAGCTGATTTTGCCATCATGTAGTGTGCTTTCCTTTCACCATCAGCTTAGGGATTTCCTTCTGCATCTTGCATAGGGCAGCTTGTTCCTTGATCCCATTACTTCACCTTCTTGGTGTACTCACTTTTCCGAAAGAGTGCATATTTTACTAGCTTCCTTATAAAGAGTGAGTAGGAGATAAAATTTGTAAACATATGATCAACCAGCTTCCAATTGTTTTTCAGAATTTCCATGCCATTTGATTATTTATCCTCAGTCTGTTTTTTCTCTCTGGAAAACTTTAGGATTTTCTCCATATCCTCAGTGTTTCAAAATGGTACCGTGATGCGTCTCAATGTGAGTCTGTATCCTTCCACTGTGCTGATTACCTAATGGAATTCTTCAATCTAGAAATCCATGCTCTTCCATTTGAATTACTTATTTGATAATTTCTTATCCTATTCTCTCCATTTTCCCTGCTTTCTCCTGGAATCTTATTAGTAGAATGTTAGATCTTCTAGACAGGGCTTCTAATTTTCTTTACTTTTATCTCTTTTCTTTCTATCTCTTTATCTTAATCCTTTACTTTCTGAGAGATTTCTTCAATTGTATTTCTAGACCTTCTATTACATTTGTAATTTCTATTATGTTATTAATTTCCAAGAATTACTGCATTTTCAAGTGTTTTAAAATGCCATTCTATCCTTATTTTTTATATACAATGTCTGTTCTTATACCTCTAAAATCACTAAGGGTAGTTTTTAAAAAATTTTTCCTTTAAAATGCATAGTTTCCATTTCCTCCAAGTAATTGTCTTTCTGTTTGTTTTGGTCTCTGCCTTTCATACTTTTCTCAAATCTCTGGAGCTCCTTGGTGCTCCACTTATATTGTATAAAATGTAAGCTTTGATGAAGCTTGTAGATTATGGGCTTCAACATAGAATAAATTGGGCAATTTAAATGTGAATTTCAAAATGTGTCATTTTTTTGAAGTCACTTTTATGGGGGCAGTCAATTTTCTGATAGAGAAGCATCAGAAATAAGTCTTCTGATCTACTGCCTGGAGAATATTGCTTCAATTCCAGCATTCTACAAGCCAGGTGGGAAAGAGAGTGGGGAAATAAAATTTCAGTATGTACATTTTATCTTAATTTCCATTCGTTCAATATAGTATCCCTGCATTCAGCTATACCTATTGTTCCTCAGTCTGGAAATATTTTTGAAAAACTATATCTAGAGGTTAAAACTCTCATCTTCTGCTAGGGTAGGGAGAAGCAGTTTGCTGGGCTGCATGGAACAGGGACAGATAATCTGAGAAACAATTTTTCTTAAAAAGGTTTTCAACCAATTCTGCTTTTAACTCCATCTCCAGCCCCATATCTAGAGGTGAATGGTGCTGCTAATTCCTGAGAATTTTACAGATTCCATGGTGTAAATCATTGCTTATCTTTTTCCCCTTGTGACTTGGGTTTCAGATTTTTTTTTCCTCAGGTCTATTAGACCAATTATCAGTTCATCTACGTTTTTTGTTTGTTTTTGTTTTTGTTTTTTGACACAAGGGCTCTCTTCCATCACCCAGGCTGGAGCGCAGCGGGGAGATCACAACCCACTGCAGCCTCAACTTCCTGCCCTCAGGTAATTCTCCCAACTTGGCCTCCCCAGTAGCTGGAACTAGAGGTGCACACCACCATGCCTGGTTAACTTTTTGTATTTTCAGTAGAGACAGGGTTTCATCATGTTGGCCAGGCCGATCTCAAACTTCTGGGTTCAAGTCATTCACCCACCTTGGCCTCCCAAAGTGCTGGGATTTGTGTGAGCCACCAGACCTGGCCACCATCTACTTTCCAACTCTCCAAAACGGTGTTGGTTTTTGTTCTCTTGTTCTTTCCAACTCTCCAAAACGGTGTTGGTTTTTGTTCTCTGGTTTTTGTTGCTTCTTGTTCTCTGCTTGCTTTATGTCATTAAAAAAGATCCCTTTACTTTTTTTAAATTGTGGTAAATTGTGTACTTTCAAATCAATAATTTTGATCCAAATATTATTCATTACCAATGATCATATTTACCAAATATTATTGTTAATAAGTGTAAATTGTTGGATCTGAAATTGGAGGGGGAATATAGAGGATATGGAATAAAGGTGTAGAATTTTAGAAAATAAAAATGACAATTTTAAAGAGTGGGCTGTATCATACATCTGCAGTGAAAGTTAGGCCGCTTCTAGCTGGGATAAATGTGCTTGGCAGCCTGGAAATATTGTGGAATTCTGTTGGTATGAACAGTGGCAAGCAGACTTATATGTTAAAGAATGTGGACTTGTTAAAGTTAGTCCTCTTAGATTATATATGAATTGAATAGGAACATTTGTTTCATCAAGAAATACTGAGTAGAGCTGAAAGCAGAGAAAGAAGTTAGGATTGTTTTGATTTTTAAGAGGAAAAACATCTGTTTTTGATTTTATGCACTGCCCTCTCTCCAAGTGCTTTTAAGTATCTTTAGACGCCTGGATGCATGATGATCTATTCTCCATGAAATAAACCATGTCTTAATGAATCCCCTATGCATCCATCTACTTCCTTGGCCATTGAAATAAGTTGCCCTACAACTTGACCATATCTCAGATATGAGTTTATTTAAGTTGCCTTTTTTGGATTAGACTGTATGACTTAAGAATATTGTGAAGTCGATTAAACAACTATTGGTGGCCATCTGCCTCTGATTATCTGAGGTACCATTTTACAAACTGTGTGTTCTGGGAAACATCAATAACCCCTAAGTTGGTGAATACTACATGGAAAAAAACTTTGTTTTTAAAATTTTCTTTCTTTACTATATATAAGAAAAATGTGAAATATATTTATATAATTTTATAATGCTATATATAATCTGTCCTTATGAAATGGAATGCCATACAGAAAACACAAATAACATTAGCAATCACCTGACTTATGAACACATGGTTTTGAAGTCTAGGAATGATAATGCATTTACCAAAATGCCACATCTGGTTTCAGATTTATTATCTATGGTTATATAACTTGTGTCTTAAAATTTCAATAAATATTTGCAATACTTAAAATTTTTTTCTTCTTAAAATAAAAATATTTTTTTTCTCAAGCGTTTTTATCAGTTTTGTTGCTATTTGTGGGAGTTAAAAACAGATTTAAAAAAATCTTCAGATGCTGGAAAGAGGAAACACACAGTTTTATTATAATACAACAAGATTTAGTCAAGTTTTACAGTAAGTTTGAGAGGTGAAGTCATAGAATTCAGAAGAGAAAGTTACTGTGAACTGATATAGTTGGAGCACACACTGATGAGAAAGTTTCCTTTTTGGACAAACAGCAGGTTTGATTAACAGTTCCTATAAAATGGCAGTTCCCCAACCTTACTTTTCTCTCCAGTAATGCAGCCTGCTGTGTATGCAAATATCTATCTTAGCCATCTCTGGTGCCCCTGTCAGGCTTAGGGACAAGGGGAACCAATGCAAACATGATGCTCATGCTGTTTATGCTCTTGTGATTAATACAATTTTTGTCACTAGTCTAGACATTTCATCTCTTCTGCCAAATTTCATGATATAATAATAAGCTATTAGCTTGTAAATAGGGTAAACTAAAATTCCAGACCTGACATTGGGGTAATGAGAGAAAAAAGAAATCAGTTGAGTGGAGAAGTGCAACTAAGCCAGGTATGTTTCAGCTGGTTGAATGATCAGAAGGTCTGATTCAGTCAGACATTAAATATTATTAGATAATATTGAAAAAATAAACATAGATGGAATGAGGTGAGGGGGCTGTTTTAGGCACTTCCCAAAACTCTATATAAAATTAGCAGATATGTCTAAAGAGACTGTGATCTACAACCATAGCTCTCTTTGGCTTACCAAGTAATAAATTCAGCTTGTGTTAGAAATTGGGTAGTATTCTCCTTAATACATGGAACTTAGAGTATATATTTGATAAAACAGATAACAGGGATCTCTCAGTCAGGATGATACAATCAGTGTTTTAGGAAAATTGATCCTGCATTTTCGTGAATAGACATGTCTCAAAAGAAGAGACACAAACAGCCAACAAACACACGAAAAAAATGCTCAGCATCACTAACCCTCAGGAAAATGCAAAGTAAAGCCACAATGAGATTCCACCTTACTCCTGCAAGAATGGCCATGCTTAAAAATTCAAAAAACAATAGATGTTGGCATAGATGTAGTGAAAAGAGAACATTTTTACACTGATAGTGGGAATGTAAATTAATACAACTTGTATGGAAAACAGTATGGAGATTCCTTAGAGAACTAAAAGTCATTATATCAAGAAGACACATGCACATGCATGTTTAAGCAGCACAATTTACAATTACAAAGATATGAAACAAACCTAAATGCCTATTGACCAATGAGTGGATAAAGAAAATGTAGTATATATACACCATGGAATCCTACTCAGCCATTATAGGGAAAAAAATAATGTCTTTTGCAGCAACTTGGATAGAGCTGAAGGCCTTTATTCTAAGTGAAGTAATTCTGAAATGGAAAATCAAATACAATATATTCTCACTTGAAGTGGGAGCTAAGCTATGAGGATGCAAAACATACAGAGTGATATAAGAGTACTGGGTATTGGGGAGGATGGAAGGAGAGTAAGGGATAAAAGACTATATATTGGGTACAGTGTACACTACTCAATTGATGAGTTGACCAAAATCTCAGAATTCACCGCTATAGAATTTATTATCCATGTAACCAAAAACTACTTGTCCCACAAAAATTATTGAAATAATAAAATAATAATAAACAAAAGTTTTTAAAAAGAGGAAGAGACCGCAGATAGATAAACCAGGTAAGAAACTATTAGCATAACCCAGGTTCAGAGGAGATAGTCTGTGGAATTTGAACTTCATCTCAGCATCTTACATCTGATCTTTTATACAAAGTGATTCATTGCATTCAGCTATAGCAGCAAACATTACTGAAAAAACAGATAAATGACTCTAAGAAGAGGAAAATTGCTGACAGAAAGAAAAAATAAGGAATCACCTGAGAGCTGCATATATAAGGAGGAGTTGGTTTGTTTTGATCTACCATGAATGTCAAATCAAAATTATTTGTTGATATTGGGATCTTGGTGACTGGCACAGTTTAATACATAAGGAAGGATCACCAGAACACTGTGAACATGCTGAGAAGAGTTCTGAGACAGTTACTTTTCCATTGGTTTGAGTTAGACTTTTAGGCTGCCACTATTTTTTTAAATCCCATTCATGGCAGGGAGCGGTGGCTCACGTCTGTAATCCCAGCACTTTGGGAAGCCAAGGCTGGTAGATTGCCTGAGGTCAGGAGTTCAAGACCAGCCTTGCCAGCATGGTGAAACTCCGTCTGTACTAAAAAACAAAAATTAGCTGGGCATGGTGGTGGGCACCTCTAATACCAGCTACTAGGGAGGATGATCCAGGAGAATTGCTTTAACCCAGGAGGCAGAAATTGCAGTGATCCGAGATCGCGCCATTGCACTCCAGCCTGGGGAACAAGAGTAAAACGCTGTCTCAAAACAAAAAAACAAAAAACAAAAAAAACCTATCCATATTGAATGAAATATTACAACAAAAAATATAACAACCACCCCCGCACCACCACCCAAAGAGAATGAACGGAAGAAAAGAACATGCCAAAGCGATGGATCATTGTGGAGAAACCCTGAAATGACACTTTGGTGGGGAATCCTTTAGGACTTGTTATTGATTAGTATGTTTTAGAAAGCCCTGTTCAGTAGGAATGTAATGGAAGAGACCTTCACTGGGGCCTCTGAGTAGCCAGCAAGTTTATGAAGTTATACTTTCAGTAGCCCTGACTTTTCAGCCCTGATTATTGGACTCTTAACTCATTCTCAAGCCTTAGCTAAAATATTTCCTCTTTAATGAAATTTATGTGAATATTCCTAGGGAGATCTGTTTTCTCAAAACACTTTGCTTATTCTTTTATTATAGGTTTTTTTTAATTCCCATTATGGCTAATTGTTTACATATTTGCCTACTGATTCTTTGAGAGTAGAGGTAACATCTTATTTCTCTCCTTTTCTCTGATCCCTTTAGCCTACTGTCTTATAATAATAACAATGAATTTTGTTTATTGAGCATTTTCTAGGCATTATCTCATTTAATCCTCACAAAATCATCTGGGTAAACAATATGATTATTCTACATTTTACAAATGCTGAAACTGAGATTTGGAGAGGCATTTAAAGTCACATCCTTAGTAGAGGACAAACTATAAACCCAGTGTTACCTGCCCCTAGTGTCTGAGCTCTGAATCATGGGATTATAAAGATGCCCACGTATAGTATCCCCTCTCAATACAATCAGCTCTCCATATCCATGGATTCAACCAATTATAGGTCAAAAATATTTGGGAAAAAAATTTCTACAGTTGCAATTGTACTGAACATGTACAAACTGTTTTCTTGTCATTATTCCCTAAACAATATGGTATAACAACTATTTACATAGCATTTTTAATGTAGTAGATATTATAAATAATTTAAAGATGATTTAAAATATACAGGAGAATGTACATAGCTTATATGGAAATACTACACTATTTTACAGAAGGGACTTGAGCATCCATGAATTTGGAATCCATGGAGGGTCCTGGAACCAAACCCCAATATGTTAAGAAGTAGATGCTGACCCTGAAGGCATTAGTTAAATAGGGCCCCAAACTTGATGAGGAGGATCACTGAAAAGTGAGTTGCAGCATTTTAAAGCAAACTATGACTACTGACTATACAAGTTCACTTCTCACCATTATCAATAATTTTATCAAACCAAGTTTCTCATGTAATATTCTCCTAGCAAAGCAAACTATTAAAAAAAAAGTACTCAAAATACCATAAGAAAACTCATGCACAACATGCATATGTGCCCATACACTCGTCTTCTGACTTTAATTCCTCAGTAACACATTCTATTTAGTATTAGGTATCTTTCCTTAGCTCCAGGGTTATAGCTACCTACATTCTAAAAGGGAGCATCACTGCCTGTCTTTTAAGTCAGCATGTTCTTATCTTCTGTTGATTATCCCAGAAAGTCCAATGGTCAGCTTCAGTCATCAGATCATTTAGGTATTGTAGGGAAGGGGTCCCTAATACTCCATGGCCTGTTAGGAACTGGACCACACAGCAGGAGGTGAGCAACAGGTGAGCAAGTGAAGCTTCCTCTGTATTTACAGCTGCTCCCCGTTGCTTGTATTACTGCTTGAGCTCCACCTCCTGTTAGATGGGTGGTGGCATTAGATTCTCCTAAGAGCACAAACCCTATTGTGAACTGCATATGTGAAGGATCTAGCGAAGGATCTAGGTTGCGTTCTCCTTAAAAGAATCTAATACCTGAGAGAGATTCAAGATGGTCGATTAGCAACAGCTCAGGAATGTAGCTCCCAGTGAAAGCGCAGAGAACGAGTGGACGCTGCACTTTCCGACGAATTTTTGTTGCCCACAGACCAGGAGATTCCTGGCAGAGGAGCCACACGGGTCGCCATCGCGACTCTTTTGGCTGGCGCGGTCGTTTTGCCGGTGTCCCAGCGCAGCGCTTCCCGGTGCGGAGTATACGGGACGGACAGGCTCGGCTGGTCACATCCCCACAAGGAGAACAGCAATCGGAAGCGCTGAGGACTGAGAGTTTCACAGCAAGCACAGCGAACCCAGGAAGGTCCGGCTCTGTGGGGAACGGGCATCCGCCAAAGGAAAACTAAGAAACAAAAAAACTTCATCACCGGGCGGAGAGAGATCCAAGATGGCCGCATAGCAGCAGCTCAGGATTGTAGCTCCCAGTGAAAGTGCAGAGAGCAAGTGGATGCCGCAATTGCAGATGAATTTTTGATGCCCACAAACTGGGAGATTCCTGGCGAAGGAGCCACATGGGTCTCCAGCGCGACTCTTATGGCCGGCGCAGCGCTTCTCGGTGCGGAGTGTACGGGACTGGATGCCCCGAGCCCGGTCCCATCCCCACAAGGAGAACAGCAATTGGAAGCGCTGAGGACTGAGAACAAGCACAGCTGAACCCGGGAACGCCCAGCTCTGTGGGGAAGGGGCGCCCCCCCGAAGGAAAACTAAGAAACAGAAAAAACTTCATCACCAACAAGCCGGACGTCTACTCAGAGACCCAATCTGTAAGTCGGCAATTACAAAGACGACAGGTGGATAAATCCACAAAAACGGGAAGAAATCAGTGCAAAAAGGCTGAGAACACCCGAAATCAGAATGCCTCTCCTCCTACAGGGGATCCCAGCTCCTCATCAGCAAGAGAACAAGGCTTAACGGAGGATGAGTGTGATGAACTCACAGAATCAGGCTTTAGAAGGTGGATAATAAGAAACTTCTGTGAGCTAAAAGAACACGTTCTAACCCAATGCAAAGAAACTAAGAACCTTGAAAGAAGATTTAACGAAATGTTAACGAGAATGGACAACTTAGAGAAGAATATAAG